>PVKE010017997.1:0-30078 GCA_004027555.1 Craseonycteris thonglongyai
CTGAGCCGTCCCGGCTTTCCCCAATTATGTCTTAATGGCATAGCTGCAAAGCTTTCCAATAAATTTTCTGCACCTCAACTATTACTAGCCCTTCCCTAAATTAATCTTTCATGAAACTGATGGGTTAATATTCATAGTCACATAACTTTTCTGCTTAAATACCCAATGTCATTATTCTCTTGATATTTCTTAAATGAATACCCACTCCTGCATACTCATTACCTGCATGGTAACCTAAAATGGAACCCGATATAATCCTGGGAGTACACTCTGGCATTATTCCTAAGATTCATGCTCTTATTTTCTGAAAGGTGAGGTCCTTCATCAGAACCCCACCATCCCCACAATAGAATACAGCAACGTCAACGCAGCACGAAGACCATTATGTTTTTAACCTGAGGCCAAGATTGCCATCCTCAGCTACCTTTGTGTGGTCAGGATACTCTGCTCCCTGCTTTTTCCTCAGTACTTCAGCATGCCTGCAAGTTCTTTTAGATAATCATTTTCCTAGCCAAACATGGACTCAAGCAGTCATACTGGAACAATGTGAGAAATTAGCCTTAGTTTGTCTATTCAGCAACTTTCCAAGGTATCTTACCAGAATCATAATTTTAATATGAGATTTAGATATGTTCCAGGTACCATCATGCCTCTCCACCCTCTCCAGGAAGCATTGTCATTGTGGGCACTTAAGAGAGCCAATCATGAAAGGAACCAAAATTGTTTTTTCTTTAGTGATACTCCAGCTGGGATTCCATACATACATATCTAAGCCGATTAGTGTTTTTTAAACCTTTAATCATATCAATGATATGGGAATTTATGAGCTGTAAAAATGGCATTTATAGAGCTGGGAGGGGGATAAAGAGAAAGAGAGAGAAAAAAGGTCCTATGATCTCTGCAGTTTTATATATGTAATTAAGACTCCCTTAAATCTGGGCAAGTTGACAGCTTAGGTTGGTCTCTTTACCTTGCCAACTGGAATGTTCTGCAATTCTCCTTAAGTTGTTGACACGTGGTTAAAACAGGGCAACATGCCCTCATCTAACCCGCCACAGCTTGCGTCTTTGCTCATGGCCCTGAGTCCCTGGCCTTGCCAAGGGAAGGTGTGTCTTTGGGAAAAGTGCACCAAGTTCATAATCTTGAAGTCATGGAATGTAAGACATGAAAGGGGCCATGTTCTTGTGCATGGGTACAAGCAGGGTCTGGCACTGGTAGGTAGAAGATATGTTACCCCAATACAATCTGCAAAAGAAGGAGGTTACAGAGAAAAATAAAATAGCAAGCCAGAGGCTTTGAAGGCTTTGATGTCTATATTTGGGCATATTTACATGCGTTTGTATGGTGAAGATCGCTCTAGGCCAAGAGCCATCCTACTCTAGCAGGTTCTGTTGTGGTCTAGTCGTTATTGACTTTGCAGAGAACATATAGTCCTAGCTTGATGAGCTTTGTTGATAAACTGGCAATGGGTTTGTTACAATAAAGTTAGGATCAATGGGATAACTTTTTGAACATAAATATAACAAAAAGGAAGAGAAAAAGTAACAGCCATTAAGATTTTTTTTTCTAAATAAACAAAAGCAAGTAAAAAACATATTTCAAATTATTCTTCTGCCTGGAACTAGAATGTGTAGTCTAAAGACTGTTTCACAGTTTTATCCCCAAACTCTTGTATAGCCATATAAAATTCATAAGAATTAGAGTATAAAACCAGTGTATAATTCAAATATTCTCAAGCCCCAGATGAAGTTGCAGGAATATTAATAATCATCAGAAGCAGCTACATAATTTGTGGAGCCCACTGCAAGGTAAAAATAGAGGCCACTTGTTCAAAAAGCAGGAAAAAAAGAAGTGTCATTAAATAAATTAAAATAAAGCTTTTTAATTTATTTTGCAGTATTTCTTTTGACCTATCATGATATTTTAAAATGTTCTCCTAATTAAAGAAAACTTAAAATTGTGTATGGTTAGCTTGAATTTTACCATTCATGTTTATATTGTGCAGTTTTGGTTTTTAAAAGCAAATGTAATAGCATTTCACTTTGTAGAATCAGTGAAAGTACACAGTTCTTCCTTTGTAGATTACACATGCACATACAATTCTTTCTTTCCTGAATAGTGGAAACATGAGACAAATCTAAGTGAACTATTTTTATTTCACTTTTTTTGATATGCACACATTCTGCAAACACTCTACCTTCAGCTTACTGAAAAGAGGGTAAAGAGGAACTGAAAGATAAAGAACTATGGATGGCCCGGTCTTTTCTTTTCTTTCCATGTCATTATTTTCAGTGTAAGTGGTTGCATAATGCAAAGAATCAACACAAGAAAGATAGGATGTACATTGTGCTAGGTTCTTTGAGATTCAAAGGTCTCTCACACATCAGCGGCCTAGTTATAGTTAATAAACTAATTAGAAAGTTAAATTTAAAGAAATACAGTGATGGAACCAGTATCACAAATCAGTATGATACGTTAAGAAAGCAATAGAGAGAACTGAAGAGTTTGAGAAGAGAAAGAAAATAGAGGTCAATATCATCAATATTATCAAATACATCATCTCATCACATTTTCAACATGAAGAAATATTAGTTCGTTACTTGAGAAAATTTGAATTATGGTTGCATTTGGAAAAATAAAGATGAAAAAATAAAAGCCCCAAATTGGGCCAAAGTGATAAAAAGAACAAGTAGGAAGAAAGATAGTCCTGTACCAGTGTGCAAGACCCTAGCTAAAATATTTCAGCTTTATTACTATTACCACTCTTATTATTAATAAGAAAATAAAAAGAACTACCATTTGGTGATTCCATGTGACCATTCTTTATATAAATTAATGCCTTTAAACTTCATGACCAGACATGAATTAGGAATTGTGAATCAGAATCATTTTTATAGAAGAGTAAATTATGTTAAATAAATTGCTCATGGCCACATAGCTGGCAAATAGAGGTGCCAGAGTGATTGAGTATAAATACTGAATCATTTTGAATAGGGAAATGACAGAATCAGAGACAGTTGTATCTGTCAAAAACATTGGGGTGAGGTGTTTTGGAGGCTGTTGTTAAATCAAAGGCAATATTGAAATATACTCGTATAGATGTAAATTTTTAAAATCAAGGACTAGGAAAAAGTGATGAAAGTGGAAAAGGAAAGAAAGGTATAAAAAATAGTGTAAGAAAAAAATAAACAGGTTTAGGGCCTGGATGCAGCATTGGCTAAAAGATAGCTAAGAATCAAACATTCTACATTTATTCCAGATATATATATATTAAGATTTAGGGGAAGCCGGGATGGCTCAGTGGGTTAGGCGCTCACTTTGCAGTGCTGGGAACCGAGGATTGAATCCCGGCCCTGGCCCGTGTTTAACCATATGCTGAACTGGGAGCTCCCCTAGTTCAGTTCTCTCTCTCTCTCTCTCTCTGTATCTCTCTCTCTCTCTCTCCCTCTCGGTCAAAAATAAATAAATAAATAAATAAATAAATAAATAAGATTTATTTTTTTTGT
The DNA here is from genome assembly GCA_004027555.1 of Craseonycteris thonglongyai. Classification (NCBI taxonomy): domain Eukaryota; kingdom Metazoa; phylum Chordata; class Mammalia; order Chiroptera; family Craseonycteridae; genus Craseonycteris; species Craseonycteris thonglongyai. Next base: position 3,507 of record PVKE010017997.1, read on the forward strand.
TTTTGACAGAGAGAGACAGAGACAGAGACAGAGATAGAAACAGTCTCTATAGTTGTACATCATCGGTTTTTTCACATAGTTTCATTCCACAGATGGGCGCAGGGCTGCACAGGGCAGGAACTGGGCCAGGGTCTCACCCCAGTGAGAACCGAACTGGGGGCACTCCCAAATTTAGCGTATGGGTCCACACAGGCTGGGGCTGGGATTCAATCCTTGGTTCCCGGGGCTGCAAAGTGAGCACTTAACTAGGGTGACCAGACGTCCCGCTTTTGGCAGGACAGTCCTGATTTTTAACAATTTGTCCCATGTCCCATGGCATTTTAAAAAAGTCCCGATTTCTGGAAAGAATGCACGACAAGCTAGGGAACGGCGGGAGATAGACCAAATTTTTAATCAAGAACCCCCTTCCCCCAGGTCATTGGTGTCCCGCTTTGCCAATGTTAAAATCTAGTCACCTTACATTGAGCCATCCTGGCTTCTGCACCAAAGATATATTAACCCAGCCCTGTCACACTTCGTGTACAAAAGGTTGACCAATATTTAGTGAAGTAAGAAACTTATTCTGAAGCATCAGCACTTCCTGTTAATCTTACATTTGTTCATGTATTTACTTATGGAACAAGTATTTATTAAGTGCTTCACAAGATTCTGAAATGGGGAATGCTGAGATAGCTCAGCAGGTTGAGCTCTTGCCTTGCAACCATAAGGTTAGGGGATCAAATACCAGCCCCAGCCTGTGCAAACCCATATATTGAACAGCAATGGTGGCAAATGTTCTCACCTCACATGTGGTAGGCTCCCAGTTCAGTTCCCACCCTGGGCAACCCTACATTCACCTGCGTGGAATGAAACTGTCACAACTAATGATGTACAACGATGGAGACTGCTCTAGATTCTCCTTTTCTCTCTCTTCCCTTCTCTTCTCTTCTCTTCTCTTCTCTTCTCTTCTCTTCTCTTCTCTTCTCTTCTCTTCTCTCTCTCTCCCTCTTTCTCTCACCTCTTTCCAACAATAAAACTAATCTTTAAAAAAAAAAGATACTGAAACAGCCAACATTTCAATCAATAATTTTAATTGACTACTTAAAATCTTCTTGGTGTTAGAGTTACAATGGTAAATATGGTAGATCAAGTCCCTGCTCTCAAGATTATAGAGCATTATAGAACAAATACAATAAAAAGAAATATGAAAGAAAAAAATAAATAGTGATCACTCCCCCGAATGATAATATAAATATGTCAAAAAAAAAAAATTAAGGAATATGACACAAAAAAATAATGTCATGTCAGAAAATGTAGGTGTTAAGAAGAAAATCAAATTATTATAAATCAGAGGAATGTAATTGAGAGTGAGTAGGAAGTAGCACATTTACATAAGGATGGTCAGGGTCACCACATGAAGAGACAGCTGAGCTGAAATTTGAATGATGAGAAAGCAGCCATGGTGGTGAATAACTTTGCTGCAAAGTTCCCAAAGGATGAAACAACCTTGGTATGTTTGAGAAACAAAAAAACCAGTTCGACAGGAGGTTGGTGAGGGACAGAGAACATTGTATGGGTTAAACTTGGAAGGTTGTGCAATGGCAGGTCATGCAAAGCTAAAAGACCCAGTTTCTCTCCCCAAGTAACTCATAATCTAGCACAGGAGGCAGATTCACAAACAAACATTTACTCCACACTACAGCATGATAGACGCTCTGATAGCAACCTGCACAGAGCACAGAAGATCAGGCCTACCTCCTAGAATTTGACAGGAGTCTGTGAGCTTCCGCCACATGGACCACCACTACCCCTTCAGTACCCTCCTTCAGTGCAGCAACATCCCACTCCCCAGTGAATCCGAGTGCCCCTCTGACTGGGGAGCACAGGCTTAGGCTTCTTGCCTGCAAATATCTTTGAGCCTTGTGAGGACAGGCACTCAGTAAACAAGTCCTGGGATTATCTCACTGCTTTATGAGATCAAAGCACTTTACAAACATTAACTAATTGAGCATATCATGTTGCAGGCTGTCAGTGTTGTAATGAGTCTCTCTCTGTTTGGGCTCTTTATTTTTTCTAAAATGCCTGAGTACTCTTGGAAGGTATGACTTCCACATTGACTTCAGTGAACAGAAAGCCTTTATGTGTCTCTCCTCCACTCCAGGAGAACTTTATCTCAGCTTGAGGAGTGGTGGAGTTTAGTGAGAATGGCACTTCACAGAAGCAATAGGTTCCTCATCCCATAGCCACTTTGAGAACCTTTGAGTTAGAGATCTCTGTTAATGAAACTAAGATTATAGGACCCAACCCTTTGCAGACCTATACTCTTTGCCATGTCTTGTGAAGGCAACACCTCTCATCTTAGCCAACTATCTCACAGACATATTTTGTGAGACTCAGAAAGAAAGCACAGATGGATCCATGGTGCAGAATCACCTGGTGGTTTGTTGAAAATGCAGGTTGCTGGAACCCTTGCAAGAGATGTGGAATCAGCATTCCAGGAATCTACATTTCAGTAAGGTTTCTAGATGCTTCCTATGCACATGCTACTGAGAACTATCACAGACAAATCAACTCAAATCTCAGGTCAATTCAATTTCATTCAGTATATATGGATTAAGCACCTACCAAGTGCAAGGCATTAAGCCAGTTGCTATTGAGGAGACAGAAAAGGAAGACCCAGTTCCAGCTCAAAAAATACATATTCCAGTTGAAAGAGAAAGAAGATGAAGAAGATAGTTGATTTTAATACAAGACAGAGTATGATAAAGATATGCAAAATGTAATAATGGTTCAGAGGAAGCAGGGGCGATACTCATTGGATGTCCAAGGAGTGAAGGGTGCAGCCCTTCTAACTGAACTCTGAGGGATGATGACGGTTTCAACTACTGCCAGCTTCCTGATCACAAGCACCGGCGCTGAAGTGAGTCAACCCCGTATCCCAGTGGGAGCTACATCTCTGCATGATCTTGGGCAAGTCACCTAATATTTCTGTGTTCATTTATTCATCTATAAAATGAAGTAGCTGGCAAGATAATTTGAGGTTCTTTCCACTCAAAAACCATTACTCTGGCTTTATCTGCCTCAGTGATCTAAGGGTAGGTTCTATGGCTTTTCATACTGACTGGATGAAGACTGTGAAATGTGGAATGCTGTTGGCAGTGAGAGTTGTGTGCCAGATGGAGGGGTGTGTTGAAGTCAGTGCCTGCTTTGGCTGGGCTCCCGGACAGGTTTGGCGAGAAGAAATGCTTCTGTGTAGTGTCTGTCACTCTTGGTTTAAAGTTGTTTACTTCTTACTAAATACAATAAGGAGAAAATACAGAAGTTGTATTGAGTTTTCTGGGAATTTTTTTAAAAAAGATTTATTCATTGTTTGAAAGAAGACAAGAGAGACAGACAGACAGAAAAGGGGGGAAGGCCCAGATCAGTCTCCAGAGTTGTACATCATTAGTTATGACATGGTTTCAATCCACACAAGTGCATGTGAGGCTGTGCACAGTGGGAACTAAACTAGGGGGCTCCTGCAGAGCAGATGAGAACCTTCACTGCCATCCTGGTAGTTACCAGTTGTGACACGGCTCAGCATATGGGGTTGCATGGCTCGGGACTGAGAATCGAATCCTGGACCTCGAGACTGTGAGTGAAGCCCTCAACCACTGAGCTATCCCAGCATCCCCTGCTGGGAATTCATGATGGCAGGTTCTTTTCCCCAAACTTCATTTACCACCCAGATCATGGTGGTAATTACTTCTCTTCCTTCTTTCATCTTAGGGATGGAGGCTTTGCAGAGCATGCTGGGGGAATTTGTAAAGTAAAAACAAGGCTAGCAGATTCTTCTGGTGCTGTGTTTGAGCCTTCTGGAGAATGAGCGCTGTCTTCCTGGAGAAGGAATACCTAGGTATTGTCACTATGCCTATGTGACTTCTTTATAAGAGGAGAGAATAAAAGTCAAATTTTCTGAGTTTCTCAAGGTATTAATGGTATGGTTTTGAAGCCTTTGAACAAATTTCAAAGTTTCAGTGTTAATGATTTTTAATACTTTGAGGGCAGGGATGTGGAGATCAGTGTTTAACTGACTAGAGGAGCCAAGATTTGTAGCATTTGCTGATTTCTTCTGGTGTAAATATTCTCATCATAACCAATTTCAGTATCATGACGTAACTAAATTCAGAGTAGGAGGAGGTGTGCACAAACAGCTGTAGTAAGAGAGTCTCAGCTGCTACAGCACATCACTGCTTGGGATATTTCTAATGTCCTTTTGTGAACAATACTAGGTGGTCCACTTAGCTTAAACATTACATTTCTAAGAAAAAACAAACCAGAATTACCTTTAGGTACTCCCTGGGCTAGGGTTGTAACTACTGAATCCAGTCATTCTGCAATGTTAACTAAGGTCAAAGGTCAGAGGTGCAGCCTAGCCACAAGGTGAGCTCTTTCTGAAACTTCATTTCTGCCTGACTGTGGTCACTGCTGTTGTGAGTAATCACAGTTCCCATCCCACCTTCAAATCAATCAGAGAAACTGTGTTGGGTCATAAGATTGGGTCCAGCTCCATCTTTGTAAAGCATTATGAAGTTAGTCTCATGGAAGACTTGTGAGCAGTCAGCAACACAGATGTGAGTTTTTTAAGATGGACTCCAAAGGAGTTTTGAGATACAGAAATCTCTCATTGTGCTTGTTCAAATGTGACATATGGAAGTTCAATATTTGAACAATACTATGTAGTGATTCTTTCTGGATATATTTTCATTTTTTCTTTTTTAATTTCAAAGCATAGAGTAACAAATGTTCATAGAAATAAAAATAAAACAATACAGAGACCTATAAAGTAAAGAAAAATTCCCTTATTTCCTTTCCGCCTCCAATTACACACCTCAGAATTAACCACTATTAACAATTTGGTATGTATCATTCCAGGTCTACCGCTATTCTTATTCAAATACAAATATAAGACTTTTTATTTCTGTTCTTGATATGTATGCTTTGACAGTGTAAAAAATGAGAACAAAGTATGTATGTGTGTATATATACGTAGTTTAAAACTTGCTTTTTCAACTAACAAAATACATAATATGTATCTTTTCTATTAGCTCATTCAGTTCTATATTGCTCATTTTAATGGATGTTTCCAATTCTAAGTAATAGCTTGGAAGCAGTGCTACTTAGATGGCCTCATTTTTTTCCCTCTATTATAAACATGCTGAAAATAAGCAAGTTGGTTAATAGGATGCAAGTGGTTAAATTTGGTGATTCCTTGGAAGACATTGTTTGAGTTGAAATCCTGGCCTGCTGTCTATTATCTGTGTGACATTAATCACATTATTTATACTCTACATTTTATAATCTGCAAATTGAGGTCAATACTAGTATCTAATGTTGTCATAAGAATTAAGTAAATTAACACATGCTTAAAACAATATCTAGAGGAAGCTGGGATGACTCAGTGGGTTGAGCGCTCACTTTGCAACCCCAGAGCCCAAAGATTGAATCCCGGGCCCGGCCCATGCAGACCCACATGCTGAACTGGGGTGTGCCCCCATTTCAGTTCTTGCCGGGGCCTATGCGGGAGGCTCACGGCCCAGTTCCTGCCCTGCGCAGCCCCGTGCCCACCTGTGGAGTGAAACTATATCGAAAAGTAATGCTGTCAACTATGGAGACTGCTCTGGGCCCTCCTCTTCTCTGTCTCTCTCTGTCTGTCTCTCTCTGTCAAAAACAATAAAAATAAATCCTAAAAAAATAACAACATACACACACACACACAAACCCCACAATATCTGGCACACAAAAAGCATTCCGTAAATGTTAGCTCCTCTTATATATATCTTTACACACTCACAGTGGCTTATCAGTTGGTATTCTAGAAACCTAGAAGTCAGTCAAAATTCACACAAAATGGAAAGCTCCTGGCCTGCTCTTGCACCCACTTCTTGAGGCACCCTTAGAGCCTAACGTAAGCACACAGTACATTTAGATAAATAACGTCAAGTTGTTCCCAGCCCTCAAGGCTATAACTTCTTGTTGTTGTTAAATTTATTGGGGTGACATTGGTTGATAACAATTACATCTATAAAATATGAATAATGCAGATAATAAACACAGGTAATATTAGTACCTACCACACATGAGTGTTGTGAGGATTAAATGAGATAATATACATTCAAAGCTAAATAATTATTATCTAGCTATTATTATTTTATCTTTTGGACACAATGAATACCATATAGATTCAAATCTCAAGGCAGTCACAAAATAGGTCACTATTGAGTATAATGCTTTGACTTATATTGCCAAATTAGGCATAAAATATTAAATAGTAATACCAAATAATCCATCTAAAATACAAAACAAAAACATTTAAAAGAAAAAAAAAAAGAACATTAAAAATTTTCAAGTTTGTATCTTCTATAAGGTCTTCTTTATCTTTATAAGCTCAGCATTTAGTTAAATACTGGGAAATACATATCCCACAATAAATGTTTGTGGTATAATGAGTAAATAATAAATGAATGAGTGGATAGATGGATAAACACAGCTTTATATTTTTAACCATGAGTGCAAATGTAAATTCAGTGACTATCAAATGCAAGTGTGGCTCCAAACAGAATCTAGTAAAGAGAAATCAATGTGAATTTGCTTACTTAGAAGATAGCCAGAGAGCAAGGTAAGAAACAAAAACTTCATCAGGATCAGCAAGTTACAAAGGGAAGATTTCCCAATCCTACCTTTGCTAGCTAAAGAGATGTGCTTTAAAAAAAAAAAAAAAAAAGCTCATTCAATTTCAGTTTATGGACATAGTTGTAATGTAAATGAACTTGCAGAGGGATCAGGAGGTCTACATGCACACCTATGTCCATGATGCACAGCTTCAGATGCAATTTTTTGTTGTTGTTAAATTTCTTAGGGTTCAGATTCAATTATAAAGTCTGCTTTCAAAAATAAATATTTCCAAGAGATAAGGTATTGGTTTATTCTTCAATTCATAAATGTTACTCAGGCATACTCAGTTTTCCAGAAATTTCTACTATGTAGACCTGCTATTCAAGCCAAGATTTGAAAATAACTGTAGTTCAACATTTCTCCAGAAAAAACATCATTCATTTAATTTCAAATAGAAAAATCTATGCAAATCAGATGTCAATGATTGGCTACTTAGGGAACCGAATCAAAATGTATTACAGATGACTTAATGGAAATAGAGATTTACAAATGTAGCAATTAGAGTGTGTATGATATAGGCTGTCATCAGAAATGGTGTTTAACAAAAGACACAGACATAAGCAGCGAATGCTATTTACAGGTTTTTCTTCCCATGGAGACAGCTTATAGAGGATGGATAGATAGATAGATAGATAGATAGATAGATAGATAGATAGATAGATAGATAGATAGATAGATAGACGATAGATAGATACACATATATAATTGTGTAGTCAAGATCCTATATTTTTTATAAACTGAAGGATCTAACAAGTGGACATTAAGAGAAAAAATTTAGTTTATTATGCTAGCAGATGCTGGGGGCTAGGTTAGACTAAGGGTTAGAAGAATTGTTTAATATTTTTCCATTTTGTCTTTGTCAAGAAAACCATGGAAAGCAATCAATACAGATTGTATGACTTAATGCCACACCATAAATTAAACTATAGAAGGGATACCTGGATGGTTCAGTGGCAAAGATTCTCACCTTCCATTTAGGTGGCTCCTAGTTCCCTTCCCTCCCTGCGCAGCCCCACACCTACCTGTGTGGGGTTAAATCACATCACAACTAATGATGTGCCACTGTGGAGACTGCTCTGAGCTTTCCCCACTTCTCTCTCTCTCACCTCTCAAAAATCAATCAATCAGTCATAAAATAATTGTTTTCAAAGCTCTTTTCATAACTTTACAGGGAAACACTGTTACAGTTTTTATTTGATGTGTTTTCTTTTTTCTAAAGGCACTAAGGGTGATGTGCATATATGTTAACATTTACCCATGTCAGCTACCCGTGAACTGCTCTGATGACATATTTACACATGTTGCTTGATTCAAATCCATCACACTGTCATGGGAGAACCGCAGGCCCAGAGCAGCAGGCAGAGCCCAGAAGGCAGAAGTCATTGCCGGCTGTTGTACCTCTCAGGGTTTGAAATGAAAGCAGGCCTTCTAGGTGAAAACAAGCACCTGCAACTAACTCTCTCATAGGAGTAAAACAATGTCCTCTGGCCCTGCACTAGAATTACCCTGTTGTTTCATATCTGTAGCTAATGCCACCCAACTGGCACACTCAATTCACCAGTGTCCTGACTTTGGGCAGTACCAAGGATTTAATTGGGAATGTTACTACATTTCAACCCTGTGTACTTAAATCTTAAAATCATTAGCGTGCATCTCTAGAAATCAAAGTCTATTGTTAAAATGATTTGATTTGCAAATAAGTAAGCATGTATGCAAAAGGCTTTATCAACTTGCATAAATATAGGGAGCATTTAAGGTTATCCAAACCCATGAAAACTGGGGACAGTCTTCAGAAAAAAAAAAAAAAAAAGACAAATCCTGTTCTTGGATGGAGCTGGCCTTTATTTCTAACTTTATAACTCATAAACATTGGTATTAATTAATACTTCTTCTTACTGTACTTTAAATGAATTGTAATTATTTAAATCTGTTTCTCCTGGTAGGCCCTCTACAACAAGAAAGTATCTCAGGCATTTTTCTATTCCCAGAATTTAGGATTAGGCCTAGAACCCCTTAGGAGGTCACTGAATCCTCCCTGAAATTGAGTTTGTAAATACATTTGCATTCTCCAACCTTTAGTTCTTTGTGGATTAGAAGCTCAGTGTCTACACATGAGATCTAGTTTATACATAAGCAGAGAACTTCCTGGTATGACAGATCATAATTGCAAGCAGGTATGGGTAGAGAAATATGAATGTTTTGTTTTGATTTAATTTTCAGATAACCTCACAAGGTAAAGAATTTAGCTGAATTTATTTGAATATTTCTTTCAGTTGTTTTTTAGAGAGTCAGAGAGTTCATGTGTCTATGAAATTGCACACAGGATGATGAAGATTTCCACATCCTTGGCAGAAATACGAGCTTCTTTCAAGGGTGCTGAATTAGAATCTTGCAAGTACAAACTAAAAAGAAATCTAGTCTCCCTGTCTAAATGCTTAGTGATTCCAGAAAAGGGTAAACCTTTTAAATAGCAATGCAATGCATTCATCATTCTACAACACCTTGTGCCATTGAGGAAATCTCTGCTCAGACTCTGTTGCTTTTCAGGCATTCCCTACATTTTTGTCATTGAGATTTGGTAGATCTTATATAAATTTTAGCATTTTGTGATTTCAGGACACCTGAAGCTGGAACAGAGCCTGCTATTTCTCTCAGTCTAGATTTTCTTTTTTTTTTTAAATATATTTTTATTTATTTATTGACAGAGAGAGTGAGAGAGAGAGAGATACAGAGACAGAGAGAGAACTGAACTGGGGGAGCTCCCAGCTCAGCCTATGGGTCCGCAGGGGCCGAGGCCGGGATTCGATCCCCGGTCCCCAGCGCTGCAAAGTGAGCGCTTAACCCACTGAGCCTAGATTTTCATTCACCAGGCTTCTCTCTTGTTTGTGCTAAGCCACAGTGGACTTTAGAGGGGCCCTTGGATGATAAAAGAGACAGCCTGGAGGGGAAGCTGGGGATACTTGGGTGCCTTGTGTTATCAGAAGTTCCTCAAAACTTTCCTAGAAATAGAAATCTCTGTGTGTTTTTACCACAAAATCTGGCTTTGAGCCATTCTATCATATCAATGAAATATCTATTTCTGTCACCTCTAAGGAAACAAATTTTCCCAAATCAGAAAGAGAATATTCCTTTAATTTTAAAGATTTATTTTTATTGTTTTTTGACAGAGAGAGAAATACAGAGACAGAAAGAAGGGGGAGGGACCAGAACAGTCTCCGTAGTTGTACATCATAGTTTTTTTCCACAGTTTCATTCCACAAGTGGGCGCGGGGCTGCACAGGGCAGGGACTGGGTTGGGGAGTCACCCCAGTGAGAACCAAACTGGGGGCACTCCCCAGTTCAGCACATGGGTTCGCACGGGCCGGGGCTGGGATTCAGTTCTCGGTTCCCAGGGCTGCAAAGTGAGTGCTTAACCCACTGAGCCATCCTGGCTTCCCCCTATTCCTTTAATTTTAAATGATGTATTTGCACTCCTCTCTTACTCTCTTACTAATTCCCACTGACAATATAATGTAAAAAAATAGGGGTCATCCTTATGAACTGGTATGCAATGTTTAACAGACATTGAGTCCAATTACTAATTTGAGGAAGACATGAGAACAAAAGGAACAATCATCTCCCTTTTGTCTTCTAGAAGGTGTGAAATGGAGAGTTATCCTGATTATATGTCTTGTGTCATCAGTCTTAAGCAGATGCTATCTGTGTAGGAGTGTTGTCAGATTTCATGTCCTACTAGTTCTTCTAGTACTTAACATTTGTTTTAAGCCACAAAGAGAATATACTTATTTTTGTCTATAGCTATATCCTCAGTACTGCCTAAATTAATTTGGGATAATTAAAAGATCTCCACTTTAATTGAACATGTTTGCTTATAGCTGAGATTATGGCTCTTTGACTATATATACATGCTCAGAGAGCTCCAATCTACTCTCTAAAAGTATATGAAATTAGATAAATTGGGGTTAGATCCAGAAAAATACATCACTTTATTTGCCCAGATGTCCTAAAATTTCACCTTCTCCCTGTCTATTCTATGACTCTTACAATAACTGATTTCTAGGTATGGTATTCTGAACCACAGTTTGGTCTCTATATTATGAGATTGGCACATTCCTGTGAGAAAGCAGAGTATACTGTTTGACAGAAGGCTGCATTTATATCACAAACAACACCTTGATCTCAAAAGAGTGTAATCTCCTTTCTTGGATGATACCAAACTTCCAAAAAATTCAATTGCATTTCTGTCTCATGGGATTAGGTCTGTGAGCAGTTTATACTGTCTGAGGCGGATGCTGGGAAATACAGTTCTCTCTCACTCCCCATGCTTCAACTACCACTTTACAAAAGAGAAGTGAAAACTTACACATGCGGGAGGTGTGGTGAGTGACAATTATAATCTGGCCAACCTGTCTTGGCAAAGAGTGCCTGGGAAAATGTAATCTGCTTGTTGGGGAGGGAGGTGATGCTCCATTACTCCTGTCTGAGACAGCTCTTGGTGGCATGGCTGACCTCTACCTGCATGTATCTGAGAAACATACTACGATAGTTAAATTATCCCAAACAACTTGTGACTTGTCTCTGCCTCTACACAAGGCACATAGACTAGATAAGAATGGGGGAAAGAAGGAGTCTCACCAGCAAACATCACCTGGAGAAAAATTAAATGTGCAGGAGAAGTAAATATGCTCTCTCAGTATTGAAGATCTTTGTCCCCATTGAAAAGGGCATAAAAGATTCTTATCTCCATTTCCCCTGTCCTTTCTTCATGGTTTTTCTCAGTATCTGTAGCTCCTGGATACCTTGTTTTTGGGTAACTCAAACCTCATAGTATGTATTAATGTCAAACTTGTAACAATTCATTTATTTTTATTTTTTGACAATAATATTTTAAATCTGATATCAAAAGCAAAGGCAACAAGGGCAAAAATAAACAACTAGGACTACATCAAACTAAAAAGCTTCTGCACAGCAAAGAAAACCAACAAGAAAATGAAAGACAACATACTGAAGGAGAGAAAGTATTAATATTTGTAAATTATATATTTGGTAAAGGAGATAATATCCATACCACATAGAGAATTTATACAAACCAGTAACAAAAAACAAACAAAAACAACCAAAGAATCTGATTTAAAAATGGGAAGAGGATCTGAATAGAGATTTTTCTAAAAAAAGACATAACAGTGGCTAACATGTACAGAAGAAGAACCTCAACATCACTAATTGTTAGGAAAATTAAAATCAAAACCACAAGGAGATATATTAACCCACATCTGTTAGAATGGCTATTATCTAAAAGATAAAAAATAAGTGTTAGCAAGAATATGGAGAAAAGGGAATACTTGTGCAGTGTTGGTGGAAATGTAAATTGGTGCAGTCAATTTATGGCTGTGATCCCCAACTTTTTGACACCCTGGACTGGTTTTGTAGAAGAAAATTTTCTCATAGACTGGGGTGGTGTGTTTGTGTGTGTGTGGGGGGGTAGGGGGTAGGGGGTAGGGGGTGGGGGGTGGATAGAGAGATGGTTTGGGGATAATTCAAGTGCATTACATTTATTATGTACTTTATTTCCATTATTATTACACTGTAATTGTTATCACTGAAAGGATTTTGATATGAGTCTGCAAGTAAATTATTTATTGTGGTTTCTGTGTAGTCAAATCTCTCTGCTAATGTTAATCTGTATTTGCAGCTGCTCCCCAGTGCTAGTATCATTGCCTTAGCTCCACTTTAGATCATCAGGTCTTAGATTCTCATAAAAACTGAGCAACCTAGAGCCCTTGCATGCACGGTTCACAACGGGGTTAGTACTCTTATGAGAATTCAATGCCACCACTGATCTGACAGGAGGCAGAGCTCAAGAGGCAACGTGAGCAATGGGGAGAGGCTGTCAATACAGATGAAGCTTGGCTCACCCTCCTCATGTTGTGTGGCCTGGTTTCTAACAGGCCATGGACCAGAACCAGTCTGTGGCCTGGGGGTTGAGGACCTTTGCACTATGGAAAACAGTATAGATATTCCTCAAAAAATTAAAAATAGAACTACCAGGAGGAAGAAAACATGGCAGTATGAGAGGCTCTCCTGGAAAACTTCCCTGGGGGTTACAACAAATAAAACATCTATAAGTCAACAAGGAATTTCTTACACAACTCAAAAGCACAGCTAAGAGAGCCATGCATCACATCAAAGTACCTGCAGGTGAGCAAAGAGGAGCAACCTGAAAAGGGAAGGGGGAGTGCAAAAACTTGGGCTGAGAATCCCCACTTGGAACTGTGTGGCTGCAGAAGGGAGAAAGAAGGTAGCAGGTCAGCATTCCAGACCTCACCCAGTTCACGGGACAGAGAAAAGGAGGTCCAGAGGCTGAGGCTGTGAGACACGCAACCAGACCTCACTTTGGCCCGCAGGAGGTGCAGAGCAGGTGCTGCGAGATGCCACAGCCTAAATTCACTCCAGTTATGAAAGGCAGTGGCAGGGAATGACGGGGGCAGTGGGAAATCACAGCCCAACCTCTCTGGCCTAAGAAAGAAAAGGAGAGAAAAGGCTGCTGGTGTGCTTCTCTGGCTGTAAGCAGTCCTGCCTCAGGGGTCAGCATATGATACAACTAATCCCAAAACTCAAGGCAGAAAGCAAAGGCATCAGTTGCCATCCTACCTCCACCCAGAATTAGCAGTGAGCCCCGGAAGAAACCACAACAGTGAGTGTCAGCTCAAGGAGCAGAATATCTACAAACATTAAGGCTGTCAGAATGAGGAATCAAAGAAATACAGCTTAAAAGAAAGAAAAGCAGAATATCACAGTAAATCAGATGGAGACAAATAACCTATCAGAGACAGAGGTCAAAACAATGGCTATAAGAAACTCAGTGAAAAGTTCAACAGAGAAATAGCAAACATAAAGAGGGACATAGATATCATAAAAATACACCAGGCAGAGATAAAGTTTATAATAACTGAAATGAAGAATGGAATAGAAGGAGTCACCAGACTAGATAAAGCAGAGGCACAAATCAGTAATTTGGAAGAAAAGGTAGCAGAAAACACCTGATAAGAACAACAAAAAAGAAAAAAAAATCCTAGAAAAGCAAGGGTAGTTTAAGATTTCTCTGGGACTCCACTAAAATTCTCCTTATAATAAGCATCCCCCACCCCAGATTCAAGTTTCAAAATTTCTTAACACACTCATATGCAGTTGAACACTTTTCCACTAAATAGGAAAATAACGTCAAACTCATTTTTATTTGACATTGGTCTAAACAGAATGTTTATTTTCTGTTTAAAGTTTATTATGCTCTGTTCCATGTGGTCACATAGTTGCATGACAAGGTGTAGAGGTTAGTGCATTCTTCCACGCCCCACCTCCCTGACTGGGGAAGCAGCAGATCAGGGCCCTGACAGGGCTTGAGGTCTGCAGAGGGACGACCCAGAATGAGAGGGGGACTGAATTGTAAGTGGGAGGCAAACATAGCCAACGTCAGTTCCAGGAGAGGCAGCTCAGAGAAAGTAGGAAGTCAGAGACAGTGAGTTTGTTAATGTAGAAGAGAGGAAGAGGGACAGGAAGAAGGAGATGAGGAGAGAGAGAAAGAAAGGGAGGGAAAGAGAACTGATTTTTTCAAGAAATACCTGATTTGAAGTTCTGGCAGGAAAAAGACCAAATAAAATAAAATAAAATAAAATAAAATGGAGCCGATTTAAGCATCTTCTTTCTCCTAGCCGAAGCCATTTGTTTCCATCTTTCATTCTCTTTCTTCTTCCTCTCCTAACTAGAGGTGTTCCATTACATTTGTATTCATCCTCTTTCATTCTTTTTCCCTCACTTCACTTCCTTTTCTGATCATCACTTGTAGCAAGCCTGTGTCCTTGTGCTGCTTCAAAGATCCCGTCCCTGTACATAGTTACCTGATCTCGACCTTCAGCCTGCACCTCACTCCTTGGGGCCAGCACTGCATGTTCTGATAAACGACACCTTCACGTGGATTCCATCAGTTCTTCAAAGTCAGCATGTTCAAAATGACCCCAAGATATTTAGCACAATCTACTTTGCATTATTTCTGTACATGTGAATGTCTTCTCTTCCCAAACAAATCAACTCCTTGTAAGATCTGAATCAGATTCAGTGTTGGGTCCCTTCAATACCAGGCTAGTGCTCTGTGCTTTGGTAAATGAATTATAAGTTCAATGTGCTCCTAAAGGATATGTCAGGGCAGAAATGGCGAGTTTACTTCACATGGAAATGAAAATGTTTTCCATAGGAGTCAGGACCTAAGAAATTCCCTTCACAAATTTGACTCACTAAATTATACCATTAATAATAATAGCCAGTGTTTATTTTGCTAGTTTCTTTATACAATAACTCCGTAAGATTGATATGATTGCTTTCATTTTATGCATGTAAACACTATGGTTCAGAGGTACTAAAAAGTTTGCTTTAATCACTGAGTTGCAGACTTATTTTTTCACAAACCCTGACTATTACAAAGCCCTAGGCATTTCCCTTACTCTAGGATGCCATACTCAGCCATTGTCTCACTAAGCTTAAGTTCTGAGAGACTACAGCTCAATTAAAGTTAACTCATTTTCTTTATGTTTCTGGGAATGATTATCTGTGCTCTTCTTCAGCATACAATAACATAAACCAATGTATATTTTGTTCTCTGAATTTATAATTTCTATGCCTACCAATGGTCATTTCCTATATAATTTAAATGATGCATATCGGTATTTCATACAAATTTACAATTGATAACATCTTAAATGGCAACAGGAAAATGTCTGTGGGATTTTCTTTTGCCAGAGTTCCTCTTACACCCACATGAAAAACATTCCACTGATGTCTCATATAATCCGGATAAAGTGTTTGTAGATGGTTCACCATTTGTGGTTTAGAAGAAATATAGCATGCAATATCCCATGGACCCATGTGTTTAGGTAACCAAATGCATTAGACTATTTGCAGATACACTGTTTACATGAGAAGCTGACTAAAATTCATCAGCTGGTAAACACTGTATAAATGGGCACAAACATGAAATTAGGTGACTTTAGGAGAATAATCATCAATCTAGCTGGAGGCAAACCTTTAGAGTAGTGCTTTCCTGTCAAAACATAATGAAAAGTACATATATTAAATTTACTAGTAGCCACACTATAAAAAGTAAAAAGAAAATGTTGAAATTAGTTTGAATAATAAAGTTTATTTAACCTAACATATCTAAATTGTTATTTAATATGTAAACAATATAGAAATTATTAATGAGACATTTCATGTTATTTTTTTTATATCAGATCTTTGAAATCTGGTGTGTATGTTGTATTTACTAGACATGTCAGTTCCAACTGGCCACCTTTAAAATGTTTCATAACCACATGTGGGTGTCAGCTAATTTCAAAACTGCATGATATCAAAAGAATGAGTACATTGGATTCTATTCTTCCTTTGTTTCCAGAAGAGTGGTTGCTTTCCATCTCTGAGCTTTGTTCCAAACCTTCTCTCTTTAGCTTTGGGGTCTCTGTAGAATTGTGCCAGGTTCCAAAAATCACGCAGTTGGTAGCTTCAGTAAGAGGCCAAGTAGCATGACAATTTGATTCATCTGATGATCAAATCCTTCTTGGGCCCACTTTTACATTTTCATTCAAACAATAAATGTTGCCATGATATGCTTTTTAATAGATTTTTTTTAACTGCTAACCAGAGCCTGTGTCCCACTCCAACATTATCTGAAGATTGAGTGTGATTAGTCACAACCTGACAAAGACGGCCATCACCACATTCAAACCAGGTAAATCATTTCCTTGCAGCAACCTGGGTTGTGGGTTTCATTCTATTCATCACCCATAAATCTAACATGGGTTTTGTATGCTGAGGAGTGACTCATTATCACTCTCCACATAACTGCACACCCATAAAACATTGTTAATTTGCATGATGTGTTTCACACCAATATAATCATTAATATAAATAAGGCAAGGGGTCTTAAATAGCAAGACGTCTAAGATTATTATATGAATCTTATTTTTTCTTCTGGTAAAGAAATGGAGAGACTATTTCTTCTATAGTTATTGAAAAGCAGGGGGAGCCAGGATGGCTCAGCGAGTTGAGCATTGGAACTTCAGCCCCAGGGTCCAAGGCTCGAGTCTCAGTCCATTACCAGTAGTCTCTTTTGGCCCCGGCCCGTGCGGACCCATATGGCAAACTGGGGTGTGTTTCCAAACCATTTCGGTTCCCACTGGGGCAAGCTTCCCATGTGGGAAGCCCCTGGTTCAGCTCCCGCCTGGGGCATGCCTCTCATGTGGGAGGACCCCCGGTCACAGGGGCCAGCTCCATGCAGGAGGCCCCCAGCCCAGTTCCTGCCCTGCGCGGGCCTGTACCTACCTGTGTGGGATAAAACCATGTCGAAAACTACTGATGTACAACTATGAAAACTGCTCTGGGCCCTCCCTCTTCTCTCTATCTCTCTCTCTGATGCTCTATCAAAAACAATAAAATTAATCTTAAAAAAAAAGCAACAGTCAGGCAAAAAATAATAATAATAATTATTATTATTATTATTAGTGTATGTCCAGTAAAGACTAGCATACTATGGGCATCTGCACTATGTGGGGAGAGCAGTCTGCACTGGGCTCTCCTCGCCAAAGAGGAGTCTAACCAGACAGATTGCATTAAAGACCTCCTCGGCCTAAATGAGAAGGGTTTCACACAGTTATAGTGGATGTGGACACAAAGCACACTCTCTAGAAATTCTAGTGCTAGTGGAAGGTTTAAAGTGGTCCATGTATCATCCAATGCAATGGATGAAAACAGAAAGAAATTGAACTATTATTCTTCCATATGAATATGGTCCATTTCAAAGTCTAAAAATTGGCTATATGGTAAAAAATGGAAACTCAGTCCTTCTCCTTTTGTGTTCCAACCCTTTATTTTCTTTTTCATTCCATTCTTCTTATCTGCCTCTCTCGCTATTTTACGGCAAGACATGAAGCATGCTGTCTTCTTCCTCTCGTTTCCCTCCTGCTTTTCATTATCATTATTTCTAATAGTCATGGTGTCTTTTTTTTATTGTTAAATTTGTTGGGGGTGATATTGGTTGGCAACAATTACATAGGTTCTAGGTGTACAACTCTACATTATACTGTCTATACATTGCATTATGTGCTCACCATCCAGAATCAGCTCTCCCTCCATCACTATATATTTGATGCTCCCTCCCTACTCCCCACCCCCCAGCTTTTTCACCCACCTTCTCCTGTACCCTCAGGTACCCACCAAACTATTGACTGTATCTATGAGTTTTTGTTTCTTTATTACTTTCAGTTTTATAATCCGCCTATCAGTGAGGTCATATGTTTTTTGATTATTTCAGTCTGACTTATTTCACTTAATAAGATGGTTTCAAGGTCCATCCATGTTGTCACAAATGGCTGTATTTCATCTTTTCTTATCACTGAGTAGTATTCCATTGTGTAAATGTACCACAGCTTCTTTATCCAGTCATCTATCAAAGGACACTTTGGTTGTTTTCACAACATAGCCACTGAATAGAGCTACGGTGAACATTGGGGTACATAATCTTTGTGAATTAAAGTTTTCAAGTTTTTTGGGTCTGGGTCATATAGCAATTTCATTCCTAAACACTTACTCTATTGTAAATCCAGTAGTTGGCACTGGACATGCAGCATTTTATTTACACCGAACAATTAGTGGTGAATATTTATAGCTCCTGCTGAGTGATGAGGAAAAGAAGACTCTCAGACACAACCTCCTCTGAGTCACTGGGATTTCAACCAAGGGCTGTTTGACACCAAATCCTATGTTGGTAACTTTTGTATTGCATTACCAGGAGTCTCTTTTGCTCCCCAATCAGTGGTTATTAAATACATAAACCTACTTTGTAAATAAACAAACACACAAAGAATTAAACAAACTTACAAATACATATATTTACTTCCAGATGAGCTTGTCTGCTCTCCTTGTCAAAGTATGGCTGCCTCTTTGGGACAGTACAGAGTGGGGAATAACAGGGATCTCAGCCCCAGTTCCACGAGGCAAGCCAGATGGTGAGGAGCAGGTAACGTATTCAGCTCATCCAGACCCTGGAGGCCCGAAGCATGAGGAGGAGGCACTGATGCCCTCTACTTAGATCAGGACTATTCGAATAAAGCTCAGCCTTTGTCCAATCCTTCAGCTGTCAGTTCTTGACCTTTCTATGTGCCCTAAGTATGAGTGAAGAGTCATTGCAAACAGTTGCCACTAAGCAGTTTTTAATAGCCTAATGATGCTATGCTATTTTATCAACTGTCCAAATAAGATACTGATTTAGCTCAGCAATCACTTTCCTGCCTCTTCTGCTCCCATCAGGTGTCTGCCCTGTTTCCTTACTCTGACTCCAGACCTTTGTGTGAGTAGTCCTGCCCTGGTGAAAGTCCCCCAACTAGAGTGCTGTCGCTGCGCACATGACTAAAGCTGTCCCAATTCTTCTAGTCACGCAATCTTATCACTGCCTACCTTATCATCTCCCAAGCTGTGCTACTGCTCACTTTCATGTCTTGTCCACAACATTTTGTCTTCTATATGTGGTTCCTTTCATTGGATGCGATGGCACTTTAGAGAAGGCATAAGAGTACTCACTGCATTGCATCAAGATCTTATTTTTATTATTATTTTTTTAAATTTATTGTTATTGTTTTTGACAGAGAGAGATACAGAGACAGAGACAGAGAGAAGGGGGAGGGCCGAGAACAGTCTCCATAGTTGCATATCATTGGTTTTTCCACATAGTTTCATTCCACAGGTGGGAGCGGGGCTGCGCAGGGCAGGAACTGGGCCGGGGTCTTGCCCCGGTGAGAACTGAACTGGGGGCACTCCCCAGCTCAGCATATGGGTCCACACGGGCCGGGGCCGGGATTCAATCCTCAGTCCCCGGGGCTGCAAAGTGAGCGTTCAACCCACTGAGCCATCCCGGCTTCCCCTTTTGCATCAAGATCTTAGATGGTAGGTAGGAAGAAGTACAGGGGTGCTGAATCAGGTCCGTCTCCTTCTCTCCCTGCCAATTCTGGAAGAATAGCGTTGGTTATATTCAGCATTTCATTGTTGGTCATGACATGCCAAAGAGTACCTACAGTAAACAATGGGAAGTGACGTGTTTATTTATTTGCATTTGCTACCTTTCTAGTCCCACTCTATGCCATGCCCCAACTCCTACTGCGTGTACTAATAAAACCACATGGCCTGCATTTCCTCAGAAATGCTCTACTGTTATAGCTCCGTGCATCTGGGCATACAGTTCCTTATACTGGAAGGGCCACCCTTTTATTATTTTTATTCATTTGATTAAATTCTTTTCATACTTCAGGACTTGTCTCAGTTGTTCTCTTGACCAGGTAGCTTTCCCTGGGTTAAGTGCTAAATTAATCAAAACCTACTTCTTTTATTATAGTTGCCATCTCAACTTGAAATTAATTGATGTGTGCATCTACCCTTGTGTTAGATTATAAGCTTCAAGGCCACATAGAAAATGCCTGTAATTATTTTTGTGCTACCAGACAAAAGAACAGGGCCTAACACACAGTTTGTGCTCAATAAATACTTTAAAATAATCTGAACTGAACCACTTGCCCTCATCTGTGACCTGTTCCTCAGCATCAAATTTATAACTTACACTTGCAAATTTTAAGAGGCAAAACTAATGTCTCATAGCTGACTCAGGGCCATCCAGAGAAGATTTAAATCTATGGTAATTATAATGCTGATAACACATCATTTATATAGAATTTTTTTTTTTTACTTTATTCATTCATTAGAAAATGTATATTGAATGCCTTTATTTTCACTATGAGCTAATATGGCACAATGAAGGAAGTGTTATTTTAATAGATACAGTCTTAGCCTTCCTAGATCCTAATTGGAGACAGATAATTAAACAAGCAATTGCAATGGAGTATGGAAAGTTCTAGGTGCTGGGGGAACATCCAGTAGGATACCTAAATCAAAATAAGTTAATATACTGCTACAAAGCTTCGCAAATGGGCTTAGAAATGGCATGTTTGCTGTAGACTCAAGCTATTTAACTATGGTTAAAATTCTGGCTCATTCATTTATTAAAAGTCAACTTAGAAAAGTTCCTTAATCACTCTAAGCATCAATTTTTAACTTTGTAAAGTTCATCTTTGTGAAAAGCAGAACTTAAAAGTTTTAGAAGAAAATATTGTGTAATACCTTTATAGTCACAGAATAAGACGAGGTATCTTAAGCAGGATATAAAAAAATAAAAAGGGAGATGCTGAGAGCTCAACAGGTTCGAGTCCCTAGCCCATGCAAACCCATATGCTGAACTGCAGCACAACTGATAACCATGGGATGACTCGGTGATAAAGGCTCACGTCTCCTATTGGGAGGCCTCAGTTGGGTTCCCACCTCCTGTGGCCCCCACATCCACCTGTGTGGAATAAAACTATGTCATAACCAATAATGTACAACTGTGGAGACTGCTATGGCCCCTTCTCCCCTTCCCCCCCTCCTCTCAAAACAATAAAATAAACCTTTTTAAAAATAAATGGAAATATTTACTAATTATGCTACATGAATAAAATGTTTTATGCTTCAAAAGGCATTATTCTTAAAAAGGGGAAAAGTAAGGCTGTAGTCTGAAAGCAGCTATTTGAAACATATTTAATCAACAAAAGATTAATATCTAGAATATATTAAGAACACACAAGGGCTGTTCAGAAAAAAATCCCACCACAAATGCCTCTGTTTTTCATATTACATGGCTGGTTACCACCCAGACAACCCTCATACAAAAATCAAGAAACAAAAGAATAAGAATCTAAAGCATAGGAAAAAAATATGAACAGGCAGCTCAATAGAAGAACTCCAGTAGCTAATAAACATATGAAAATATATTTTGCTTACCTTGTAATCAGGAACATTTAAATTAAATAATAATTGGAGGGGAGAAAAAATCTGAGAAATATTGATGAGATTGGTTTTTGTGTGTGTGTGTGTGTTTTAAAGATTTATTTTATTGATTTTTGACAGAGAGAAACAGAGAGAGACAGAGAGAAGGGGGAGGGCCCAGAGCAGTCTCCATAGTTGACAGCATTAGTTTTCCATGTAGTTTCACTCCACAGGTGGGCACGGGGCTGTGTAGGGCAGGAACTGGGCCGAGAATCTCCCACATAGGCCCTGGCAAGAACTAAACTGGGGGCATGCCCCAGTTCAGCATATGGGTCTGCATGGGCCGGGGCCAGGATTCGATCCTCAGTCCTCGGGGCTTCAAAGCAAGCGCTTTACCCACTGAGCCATCCCAGCTTTCCCTGGTTTGGTTTTTAGAAGCTTCAATAAATACCGTAACCTTTGTGTTCTCACCTTCCTTTAGATCAGGGGTCTCCAAATTTTTCAGCCCGCGGGCCGCATTAACTATCAAACATCAGTTTGGGGGCCAACTACACACTCAAGGTCCAAATAAAAAAGAATCAAAACATAGATGTTGTTTTTAATTATTTATTTAATATTATTTAATTCAGATAAAAAGGTCTCCACAGGCCGGCTGAGAGGGCCTCGTGGGCCGCATCCAGCCTGTGGGCCGTAGTTTGGAGACCCCTGCTTTAGATAATAGACTCAGTATTCAGAAAGATAAATATATTGTCTTTATATATGATTGTAGAAGATTAAAATAAAATTTCCCAAGTATTTATTTCTTCCTTATGACCGGATTGTGTGCTACCTCTCATTGTTCTGTGAATTGTTGCATCATGTGGGAGAATATACTGTCCCTATCTTATTGACTATGGGCTGGGTCTTGGGGATGTGAACAAATGGGATATTTGCATCTCTGAGTACCAGTCCCAGAGCTGAGCAAATGTACATCTGGCTTGCAGTTGTTACATAACATGAGCAAGAAAAAAAGATTAGAGGTTGTTAGCCTCTGCTATATTGGCATTGTTTGTTGCCGCAGAAATAGTTAACTAATATACTGGTAAAGTTGAATGGTGTTCTACAATGTGGCCTAGCCTAAAGCTCTCAGCAACCAGGTAATTCAGTCTACTGCCTTGAGGAGGAATAAGAGATGGGGCTACTGGCCAGCTGTGCTTAGGCAAATCCTTCCTCATGAAAGCCAGAGAAGTGGAGAACAAACATGCAATCATAGCATCCCCAAACCATGGCTACTCCACTGAGAGCAGAAGTGTGCAGTCTGCTAGGGTAGTCCTCTTCCCACCTGCATGGGGTCCCTTTCTCAAGTCCAACCACGATTCCGTTGTGTATTTTTCCCCAAATTTTAGTAGTCAGTGTTGAACTGGGTCAGAGCAGCCATTAAATTAAATTTAAGGTTCTAATTTTTGTAAGATTTATTTTGATTGTTTTTGACAGAGAGAGAGAGAAAGAAACAGAGAGAGACAGAGAGAAAAGGGAGGGCCCAGAGCAATCTCCATAGTTGTACATCATTAGTTTTTGATATAATTTTTTTATAGGTGGGCGCAGGGCCACGCAGGGCAGGAACTGGGTCAGGGACCTCCCACATGGGAAGCTTGCCCTGGCAAGAACTGAACTGGGGGCACACCCAGCTCAGCACATAGGACTGCACGAGCAGAGCT
This sequence comes from Craseonycteris thonglongyai, assembly GCA_004027555.1. Lineage (NCBI taxonomy): Eukaryota > Metazoa > Chordata > Mammalia > Chiroptera > Craseonycteridae > Craseonycteris > Craseonycteris thonglongyai. The sequence continues at coordinate 26,786 of PVKE010017997.1, forward strand.
GGGGTTTGATCCTTGGACCCCAGGGCTGCAAGATGAGCACTCAACCCACTGTGCCATCCAAGCATCCCCTAATTTTTATAATTTTAATTCCAACTTACACTGATTTCTATTGTCCAATATAGCTTATTAATCATTCCATAAATTAAAATGAACTGAGTTATTATTCTATTCATAAAACGTCAACCACATTTAAATGGTTTCTTCTCTGTCAAATTCCCAGGGAAAAATTAAAATTCAAAAATTATAGTTCTAGGTAATTTAATGTTTAGAACAATTAAAACTAGAATTCAAATTATACTGTCTTTTTGATTTAAATATAAAAGTAAAGTTCACAAATTCTTTCCTCTATCATTGCTAATACAATGGGATTCTTCACTATGTTTGGGGACAGGTGGTTTTCTCTTTGTGCCAGAGATTCAGGCCCCACAGTCCTATGCTCAGCATCGTCAAATGCATCAATATATATAGCCTTTTCAACAAATGGGGCTAAGCTCCTCCATCAGCTGCTCCCTGGTGAGTATATGGCTTCCAACTTCAGGGATAAACCACGGAAGTTGGGGTATTGTTGTCCTAGTGAGGAGGTTACTTTCCTTCACTTCATTCTAGAACCGCTGTCCTTCTTCCTATACCCAGTTTGAAGGATGAAGAATCTACTGTCTCCACTTGGAAGTGCTTCCATCCCAAGGTAGAGTCTGCAGCCTTCTGCTCTGGAAGAAGTTAGGCATACTGACACAGAACCCATGCTCAATGCCTTTGGAACACCAGGTGTCAGATGCCAGATTGAAGACTTCACTAGAGATTTCCTGGGAAATCATTAAATGAACTGTCATAAAACAAGCAAACCAGCCAAAAGATTTCTGTTAAGCTTGTGTTCAGACAATCGCCTCTAACTTGAGATTCTGATTTGTATTATATATGTTACCATCTAATCCCCTATTTTAGTGTATCACCCAAACAGGTTTTTTCTCTAATTCAGGTCATGGTCCTTTGGGTAGAATTCCTGCACTATATCATTTAGTTGGTCTCCCAATATTCCTGTACTGCTTCTTACTGTCTATAGCAACTTCTAAGCCCCATATAGGCCCTTGAAAACTATTTTAGTGAAAAAACAAACAAACAAACAAACCCAAAACCCAAAAACTCTTCTATAGTATTTGCACCATGCACTGGTCGTTTATTATTCTTCACTTTTTTTTTCTAGTCAGCTTAGTGCTGCCATTAATCAGATTCTAAATAAGCCAACTGTGTAAGGCCACTGGTGGTGTCCTGCAGCCTGTATAACTAATATGTATCAGGATTTCTACCTGAACATAGATATTCTCAGAATTAGTGTAACTACACGTTGTTTTTTGTTTGTTTGTTTTTGATTTCTGTTTTTAGGATGTTAAGAGCATTATCTGAGAATCTGAGTTTCTGTGACCCTAGCTCAGCTAGTTCTCTGTATACCAGAGAATGTAGTTTTCTCCTTAGAACTCATACTTTAGCAGTGATAGACTGGACAATGCTATAGTTTATGACATTCAATAGTTTCTCTTAGTATACTGGTGAGTACAAAGATGACATATCCTTCCTCTCTCTACCTATCTATCTATCTAGCATCTATCCATCTATCTATCATCTATCTAAAAATACCTACCTACCCATCATCTATCTATCTATCTATCTATCTATCTATCTATCTATCTATCTATCTATCTATCATTATCTATCTTCTATCTTTCTATCAATCAAGTGGTGGACTAGATTACAACAAAGTAATCCTGCAAATTAGCCACTCTGTAAGCTTGTGAGACCATTGTACTTTCTCTGAGGATGGCATTACATAAGATGACCAGACTATTGCTCAGCTATGGTTTGCAAAGTCTGGCTACACTAGTGATAAATTCATCTTAGCTGGCATTAATGAGCTAGGAAAAATCCATTAATAGTCAGGTTCATTCTCATACTTGATCTTTAGTGTGTGATTACAATTACTTAGATTATAAATTCAATTTCCTAAATATGCAGATTTTATGTTAAAATAGGTTTTAAAAATTCCATTCCAGTCTCTCTATAAATATTTTGTATGGTGAGTATGTACTTGGTTCCAAAGTTTCCACAGCACTTAAAGTGCTGTCCCAGTTCCCTATTGTCCCCAAGTGGAACCAATTGTCCTAGAATTTCACAGGGGCAGCTTTTCAGATATCTGTTTCTTCTTATCTCTAAAATGTGGAGAACGGACTAATTAAAAAAAAAAAAATCAAAGCTCAAGATTAATAAACAGCTGCACAAGTGAACCAGGCCCTGGAGTTCCTGGGGTAGGATGATACATTGGAGTTTTCCATTCATCTTATGGGAGAAGGGAATAAAAAGCACAGAAAAGAGAAAAGAAGAGAAGAAAGATGATGCTCTTATTTTCTTTGTAGTAAATCCAGTAGTTTTCTTGGGCAAGTTCCATTTATCCTATCTTTGGGTGGTCTCCAGAAAAAGGGTTGCAAGTAAATAGGTTATTTGGAAGGTGATCCCAGAAAGCACGAAGGAAGGAATGGGCAAGGTGAAACAGGAGAGGAAGGAAAGCCAATAGATTCTACATTAATGATCAAGTTTCTGTTGTGGACAACTAGGACTCAATCCTCCTGAGAGCCTACTGAGATACTTATGTGGAAAGCACCTCAGAATGTTCCACTGAGGGTCAGAGAAACTGGGGATGTATCCACTGACTATGGTCCCTCATTGGTAGATGGCTGCGATGGGGTCATAAAATCCTGATACTTTCTGATTACCGTATTTTCCGGCGTATAAGATGACTTTTGAAACGAAAAAAAGTCAACCGAAAATCGGGGGTCGTCTTATACGCCGAGTATATCCTGAAAAATATCTTGATATGCCGCTAAACGAATTTTCCAACTCGATCCCGAAAATCGTCTGGATATGCTGCTAAACAAATTTTCCAACTCGATCCTGCACCAATCACTGCAAGGCTGCTCGGACCGCCTCTCTAACTCAGCCAATCCAAGCAGGCTTTTTATGCATGCAAATTATACATGTTCTGTACCCGAAGCTGCACTGTGTTCTAGTAAAAAGCCTGCTCAGATTGGCCAGAGTCAGAGAGGCCGTCTATTATAACCTTTGAACCTTTGCTTGTTGTGATTGGCTCACCGTGGTACATACAGTTGCAGCACAGGAACGTTCTGTGTAGCCAAAGCTGCTGTATCAGGACACATGCATAGTAGCTAAATTGACTGTATTAGAGCACATCCAATGGGCTAAAAGGTACAGTGCCTTTATAGGACATTCTGTATGTAGCCAATGCT
>PVKE010017998.1:0-11051 GCA_004027555.1 Craseonycteris thonglongyai
TATATATATATATATATATATATATATATATATATATATATATATATATATGTTTTGAGAGAAGGTGATAGAGAGTGAGAGCAAAAGAGAGAGAAGGGGGAGGGCCCAGGGCAGTCTCTATAATTGTATATCAATAGTTGTGACATGATTTCATTCCACACAGGTGGATGTAGGGACTCACCAGGCAGGAACCAAACTGGGGACCTTCCACATGGAAGGCAGCACTGCAGTTCAGCATGTGGGTTTTACACGGGTCAGGGCAGGGATTCGATCCCCAGACCTTGTGGTTGCAAGGCAAGTGCTCAACCTCTGGGCACTAGGTATGAACTTTACTGCTAATGTGTCATTTCTTTCAGTCTAGTGCCTCTCAGAAAATAGATTTGGGAAATCTGTATGTATACTAACTCATGCATGCAAATCTGAAGTTATGTCACTTGATCTGGATGTGTATATACTCATATGAGTGTGTATACTTTATCTATCTACCTATGTATCATCTATCTATCTACTTATCTATCTATCAATTATTTATTATTTATTTAGTGCCTATGATAGATTACATCCCACTCCCCCCCCACACAAATAGTATTTGCTCATATTAATATTTCTAACTGCAATCCAACACCACCACAGAGTTTATTTTAGCGTTGCCTTGCTTGCTACTTTGATTTTTGACTCTCTTTTTTGAGCAGTTGCTTTCATTTGCTAAAATGTATTAATTTTTTTTCCAACACTAGAATATAGTTTCAGAATTGCTAATGCATACATGTGTACAAAAAAAATTACATTGCCAAATGAAGTAAAACGCATTTGTAAAATTCTTTTTGTTTTTAGATTTATATTTTTTTGTCAAAAGCTATTTTTCCAAATTTACCCAAGCTAGTTCTTGACTTTTATTTTTATCCCTTTCAGTGTGGTTATGTGATTCTTTTACAATACAGTTAGATTCATTTGTCAGTCTACATTTCCTTCCCCCATCTATCCTAATAGCTTAAAAAAAAATTTTTCCTTCAGTAAAATTCACATTTTGTGGTGGACAGTTCTGTGATTTTGAAAAATGAAAGTAGTTGTTATATACAACCACAGCTCATACAAAATGTAATATAGTTCACATAATTCTCCCATGGTATTTCTTTATATTAAACCTATCTCCCATTTCACCCAAATCCTGACAAGGACTACCGGTAATCTCTTTTCAGTCCCTGTAAATTTGCCTTCTCTAATGTGTCATTAAAGAAATCATATACCGGTAGTTTTTAGTCATTTGGGTCTAGACCTTTCTCACTTCTAAAAATGCATTTAGTATTTACACCTGCTGTTGCAAAAATTATTGGTTTGCTCCTTTTTATGGCTGAGTAAAATGTCATTTCATGAATATACATTTTATAAATCCAGTCCATTGCTATACTCTGATCTTGGATTTGTGGTTTGATGTGTATCATTAATTTAAAGAAATTTGTAGCCATTGCTTTGTTTCAAATATCTCTTCTGTCCCTTTCTCTGTCTCTCTCTGAATTCAAATTACACGTATATTAGGTAGATTGATAATGTCAAATGACTTCTGGATCACCTATTCTTGATATTATTCTTACTTTTCTCTCTGTATTTCTGTCTGAATAATTTCAATTGCTCTATCTTCAAGTTTACTGAATCTGCCTTAATTGTGTTTACAGATTAGAACACTGAAAGCATTTTTCATTTCTCTGACTGTGTTTATTATTTCTAGCATTTTCATTTTATTCTTTCTTATAATTTTTATCTCTTTGGTGAAACTTTCCATTTGAGTTTGCATATCGACTACTTTTTTCCCCCAATAAAACATTAACACATAATAATAATAATTTTATATTCTCTGCCAGACAGTTCCTATATCTTTGTCATAATTAAGTGTGGCCCTGTAGGTTCCCTGTCTCTTCAGAGTGAGTATTTCCTTGCCTTTTCATACGCCTTGCAATTTTCTTGAATCTAGACATCCTGTTCAGGACAGTAGGGACGGGTTTAAAAGCTTTTATGTTCAACAATGGGCATGGCTTTCCTTTTGATAGGGCTTTATTGTGGGTGTTTGAGATAATCTAGGTAGAAATTGGACAAGGTCGGAGGATCACTGTTGCTATGGCTACCATCACTATGCCTGGTTGCAATGTCTGTTCTAAGAAACATATGTATATGTATCCTCAGGTGTCAAATGTTCTTACTTATAAAAATGAAAAAAAAATACAATTGCTTTTTAACGTCAAGAACAAAGTTATTATTTAAAATTTTTTTAATTTTGTCTCAAGAAAAGCCAAGCACAAGACTGAGTAAACGTATCGCTATAAATAAAAAAGCACAGACTTACGGCATTCTTTGTCATGGTAGACGTTCAGTTATTTGCTTATTTGAAATATACTAAAAAGCTTTCATAAAACATGAAATAAACTTGAAGAACAAGAAAAAATGGTTATAGAAAAAATAAAATGGAGATTATATATTAATTCAAATACGAGTAAATTACAATTCCATAATCTGTATAAAAATTTTACTATGTTTAAATTGAACATAAAGTAACTGAAATAGTATTAAGTAATAATTTCTATCATTACATAATATCCTTGATTTAAAATGTATAATTTGGGGAAGCTGGGATGGCTCAGTGGGTTAAGCGCTCACTTTGCACGCCAGGGACGGAGGATCGAATCCTGGCCCCGGCCCGTGTGGAACCATTTGCTGAGCTGGGGAGCTCCCCCAGTTCAGTTCAATCACTGTCTCTGTCCCTGTATCTCTTTCTCTCTGTCAAAAAATTAATAAAATAAATAAATAAAAACTATAAAATGTATACGGTAATTGCACTAAACTCTTCCGTACTTAATAGTAAATAATTACTTTGAAAGTATATAGACAAAATGTACATGTGTCCAGTGTAATGTCTGAAATGACAAAACAATTATAGTAACAAATTAAAAGTAATTAAAAAAGTAATTTTACCCACCACTTAATGCAGGCAAAAAGTACTTCTCATATAGCTTTGGAACTTTGATATTAAGTCATCTTGGGAAATAATTGACTGCAGAGCTGGGTTGAGTTTTCAGAAGAAAAACAAAAGGCATATGCAGGGCATAAAATGAATTAAAAATAAATTGACTCCAACCCTTTACTATCACCATATATAGATGATTCATAAATGTAGTTTAATTAATAAAATAAAGTTAGCAGTTTATTTAAAAATAAGATATTAAAAACTTATAATAACACATTTTAAATTATATTTTTCATCATTCATGGTAATACAAAGTAATAAAAAAATTAAAATAGCTCTCTGACATTTTTATTAGTTAGTTATCAATAATTTTTAGTCTATTTAATTTCTAGGTTAATTCACCCATATTAGAAATAGTGAAATAAAATAATTTTACTTTGAAAAATAGCTACATTTGATTGTTTTGTGGAAAATCATAAATATAATCTTCATTTGTATCAAATATCTGGGTTCAGAACTAGAGAGTTCCTGTGTAAGTTCTATCAGGGTATAAAAAATTGAAAAATATCTCTTGGAGAGAAATAAAATGGTGAAGTAATTTGAAGTTGGTAAAATATATATTTACTTGGAAATATGGGACAAGACTTTGCCAAGAAGATTTTAATTTGCAGTTTTTGGATTAGTATACATGAATGAAATGTGGAAGGACATTTATAGAAATATTTATCAATGAACTATATTCAGACAGTAGAATTTGGATAAGATCTTTAAATAAGCTATAATTTAAACAAAACTAGAAAAATTAAAGTTATTTTTATTTTTATTTTATTATGCAACTAAAATTTTATACTATCACAATTAATTTGTCTTTACAGTTTATATTAATTATTGTAGCACATGCTATGTACCTGGCATAGCACTTGTATATTTAAATTTCCTTAAGTTTTTAGGCCATACTTTAATAGTCCCAGAGGTCATTTTAATTGTATTTTCCATAGTTCATTTAAATCTTATAAGTTTTTATTCCTTTTGGGTGGCAAAGGCCAGATTTTCATCAGTTCAAATATGCCCAATTTTTTTCCTAGGGCTTCATCATATGTTCAGGAAATATGTACCAAAGATAACACACTTGGGCTTTGAAATCATCTTTTCTTGTAGGTGTCACTGAAAAATCCACCCTGCTTTCAGTTATCCATTATGTGGTTATTTATCAATAAGTCACTTGTTATTGTAGATTTATTTTCCTTTTCTTCTGGAGAATTAATCTTTTCTTTTTTGCCCTATTGTGGACGTGAGAAGCTCTCTTCTGCTGCTTCATGGAAGTACATAAGTCACTGCTCAGTTATCTTTCTAGACTCACTCTGCATCCACTTATTTTCTCAGGTTTTTCTGAGAGCTGGTACCAGTGATTGGGATTCAGTACCCCTAAAATTCAAACCTAAAAATTTTTTTGTTATTTATTTGCCATCTTTTATTTCTCCCTCGTAGCAATGGCACTATTCTCTTAGTACCAAAGATGTGCATCAGAGTGATTCTTTTTTCCCCATGATCAGTGTTTTGTTTTGTTTTGTTTTGTTTTTTGTTTTTTGTTTTGTTTTGTTGTGTTGTGTTGTGTTGTGTTTTGGTTTGGCTTGGTTTGTTTTTTCAAAGATTTCATTGATGCCTAAAGTTCTCATCAAGCTATATTTTTTCCTAAGAACCTCATATTTGAAAACCAAATACATGATGAGTCATTTATTTTCTAGCCTACGTGACTATTAGGCTAGGTGATAATTTGAGGTGAGACTAAGTGGGAAAATATTACTCTTGTTGGTTGTATTGTCTTTGATAGTACTATGGTAGCTTGTCCTTGTTTATCTTAACATATATATGCAGGACAGAGAAGAATTAATTCATGAAGAGAAACATCAGGAGAGCCCTAATTACATAAAATTTCAAGGACATTTGTAAAATTTTTCCATGTACTTTAGAAAACCAAGAGGGAGATCAATTCTGACAGCCTTTGCCATCTGCTTGCATTAATGTAGATATTAAAAGATGACTCTGCAGAATGTTGGCCATTTCTGCCAGTGTCCTAGTGTTGCATGTGCTTAGTGGCCATGATGACGTTGGCTCTAGTTATGTATCATCACCAGGATACATTTCTAAGAGCAAAGCCTGGACCTGAGCGTCATATAGAATTTTTCATCTCTGAAATTTCATATTTTTAAATCAAATATGACTCCTGGTTTGTTTAGTTTTATTTAGTGAATACTAACTCAAATAAAAAATCCTCACTTAGGATTGATTTCCCTCAGAAATAGAGAAAAGAACTTGTATGCACATTGGTTTTGTGGAAAATAACCTCAGGAAACAGAAATGGGAGTCTTTGGGAGGGTGAGGAAATAAGGAAAAGTTAATATTAGGTGTGATAATGAGCATGTTATTAGAATCACTGGAAAACTGGGGATCATCCCTACCTGAGGCCATTCAAAGAGAATAGAGACTGCTTCTCAGGAGGGTGCCCTTGAGTACTGACCCAGAAGAAATAATTATCTATGGGCTTCTGTCTCCATTGATTGATGATCAGTGGTAGTATTTATGCATTTTAGTTGTACAATATTTGTGTGTTGAGTGGACTCCCTCTAGAGTAAACTTTGTCAGAGAAAGCTAAACTTTGCCAGAGCAGAAAGCAAAACTATTCTATTAGCATTGAGAAGAAAATATTTTAGATCAATGTGATTTGAAGCTTTCCTGAAGTTGTCCACATAAGCCATGGAATGCAATAAAGGAAACAAACAGAGGTGATAGCATAACAAAAGCTCTGACAAAGTGATACCATTCTTCTGAAGGTTACTAGGTTTGGGTAAAAAGATTTTACTGAAGGAAGAAACAGGATCTCAGATTTATGATTGATTAAAAAAACAAAAAGAAAGAATGACCACCTTGTAGAAGATGGACGGGAGAAGAAGGACTGCAAATGGATTCAATGAGACCAGTTTGGATTGTACTGAGCCTGAATTACTTTGGAAATATAAGCTTATTATCAATTTTCAGTTGATTTGTTTATTATGATTTTAATATTCTTGTATATTTAAATGAGGGTGCAAAAATTTTAAAAAGTAGAACATATTTCTTTTATAAAATTTCTTAAATATAAATTGCTCATATTTCTATCAAATATGATATATAGGTAAAGTGTTTTCCTGTATTTCTTTGCTCTTCAAAACCTACAGTCTTAAAAGTAATTAGTTCACCAACATGCTCTGAAGTATATCACGTCCCAATCTGGAGTTCAGTTAGACCAAGCTTGTCCAACCTGCAGCACACGAACCCCAGGCAGCCTAGAACAGCTTTATAATCTGTGGCCCAACACAAATTTGTAAACTTTCTTAAAATATTGTTGTTATTATTATTATTTGCAATTTTATTGTAGCTCATCACCTATCACTAGTGTTGATGTATTTTATGTGTAGCCCAAGACAATTCTTCTTCTAATCTTTAATATTTTTTATAGTTTTCAATAGAGACAGAGAGGTACAGAGAAAGAAGGAGAGAAAGGGAAGAGACCAGAGAAGTCTCCATAGTTGTACAATAGTTTTTGATACAGTTTTGTTCCACAGGTGGGTGCCAGGCAAAACAGGGCAAGAACTGGGCCAGGGGCCTCTCATGTGGAAAGTTCGCCTCAGTGAGAAGCGACCTGGAGGCACACTCTAGCTCAGCATATGGGTCAGTACAGGCCAGGACTGGGATTTGATCCTCTGGCTCCATGGCTTCAAGAGGAGTGATCAAACTCATCCCGCATCCCCATCTTGTTCTTCTAATGTGGCCTAGGTAAGCCAAAAGGCTGGACCCTTCTGAGTTAGGCTTTAGCTGAAAACTAGACACATATTCCAAACATTTTATTTATTTATTATTTTTGGAATAGTCCAAGTTTCTGCTACTGTTATGTGCTGAAGGGAGATGAAAGGTAAGAAGATAAAAAACACGTCAATCATAGATAAACAAAAATAGCCCCAGTGTCAGAGAATTAACCTTTAAATACAACATCATGAAGAAATAGAAACATACCATTCCCTTGCTTGCTTTAATTGTTATTAAAGTTTACTTTTTGTGCAATATATTATTGGAGATTGAGTGTTTTGACTTTGAAAAGAATTAACAATAACATTCTTCCAGAAACAGAAAGTTTTTCTAAATTTTACAAGCTGTATATTATAATATGAAGGCTGTCCAGAAAGTATCCAGCCATGTAACCATTCTCATTATATTGATAATGGCTAGATTACTTTCTGGATATCACACACACACACACATATGTAATGAAGGTAAATATAAAATATTGATATTTACCAAAAATAACTTAGGGTATTATAAAATTAATAAGTGAGCATTGTGTAAATAACTGATCAATTAAATGAGTAATAATTTCTGAAACAACACATAACTAATCAAATAGATGTCTGAGGTTGTATGTGATAGTAACAACATATACCAAATATGTATGGAACAGAGATTACCTACATTTTAAGGTAAAAAATATATTTTAAAGTTGAAAAAGAGTTGTAAATGAAATAGTATTGTAATGAAATGTTTTGTGAGGAATAAATCCTGGAAATGTCAAGAATGACCCTAAATAACATATGTCATACTGTGTATGTAAGCTATAGTACAACTGAAATAATGAAATGGAAAATTGAATAAACTACAGAAAATGTTTTTGTTGTCATAAGACATTTTGTTTATGAAACAAAGAATTCCAAAGACCAATGTAAAATATTTAGGCAGCGTAAATCTTCTTTATGATACATTTTGTGGGGCAACCTATAAAATTGGTTTTCCTTATTACGTAAGTTAAATTTTCTTTTAAGACTTTAAGAGGAAATATATATATTCCTCTTCTTTCAAACAACAATGCATAGAAATATACTATGTGAACTTATGAGAGGGAATGATTATCTATTGATGTTTAGTGTGTACCAACTACTTGGAAATAAAAATTATCTTCCCTTAAAACCAGTAATCCTTTTATTGTTTTCTATCTCAGGAACAGAAAAATCACCTGTTATAGTTTTGATGTCATAATCCTTCACATTTTGTTCACCCTCATCCTACATACCTCCAAATCTAATCCTTTACTAAAACATGTTGACTTTATCTTGAGTCAGTATACTCCTTTGTGTCCCTTTTGAAGAAAATCTTGGCTTAAATTTCTATTATACCTTGTCTTAAACATAGTAATAATGATATAAATGGTCTGCATTGCTTTTCATGATGCAGTCTTGGTGATATTTTGCTACTGTTGTTTGTTTGGGGGGAAAATCAATCAGATACTATCACCAATACCTACTATATAATACCTTATTTGCTCTTAAAATAAAGGCTTATGATATAAAGCCCAGGAATAGATCTCAAATACTTCTCTAGACTTATCTAGCACAAATTTCTTCTTTGTTTATTGCACTTCTTACTCAAGCCTTGCGGACATAAAAATTCAACCAGGGGAATTGTGGTTTCATCTAGCATAAAAAGAATGATTTAAAATAAATATTCATCAGTTTGCTCAATAAAATTATTCTATGTACTTCAAGCCTCCATAAAATTTTTTATATATATTTGAAGATAATAATATCATTTAGTTTTCATAAATGTACAGTTTAAATGAGGTTATAAGTAAAGGGCCTAGAATAGTACTTAGCATAGAATAAATGCTCATTAACTGTTTATTATTACAGAAATAACATTGAGGTTGTCATTATCATGGTTCTGAGACAGAATATGTATAAAATCCCTGCTCTGACCTAGTATATGCATGATCTTAGAAGTTATTTCACATCTTTGTGCCTTAGTGATTCTTAATATAAACTAAGGATGATAATTTTTCTTTATCATAGAACTACTATGAGGATGAAATGTGTTAATAATTGTGAGATATAAAACTATGTCTTCCATGTTAGAAGCATTATATAAACTTTTTGTACCTTTACTTTAAGTTACTTTTATTAAATGTGTAATATAAATTAATACTGCTATTTTATAATCAACATTTTAAAAATAATTCTACCAGAAGTAAAAAGACAAGTTTAGATTTTTATTAGTATCACTTACATGGACAGACAAGGATGATTCTGGATAGAGTACTTTTACTTCAACGTGGCTAGTGTGATGGAAAAGATGTGTCTTTCTCTCTACCCAGCTTTATTCAAGGGTTATAGTTTTTCTCATGGAGACAGTATAGGCTGACTAAACATACCCTTTCAGATGGGACAGAAAACAAAAGTACTGTCCCATTTCCAATGGTATGTATGGTTAGCCTACTGACACTGAATTTAGCTCAATGTGACTAGGCTGACCATACATACTATTTGAAATAGATGGTACCGATACTGTAATTTTCATTCATATATATATATATATATATTTTTTTTTTTTTTCACAGAGAGCGAGAGAGAGAGAGATACAGAGACAGAGAGAGAACTGAACTGGGGGAGCTCCCAGTTCAGCACATGGTTCCACATGGGCCGGGGCCAGGGCCAGGACTCAATCCTCGGTCCCCAGCGCTGCAAAGCGAGCGCTCAACCCACTGAGCCATCCCGGCTTCCCCATATTTTCTGTTACATTTAAAATGATACATCAGCTTAATAGGCCAGCCTCTAGCATTTCTCATCCCTCACAAGCTCTGTGTTACGAAGTTTAAATTCCAGAGGAGAATTCCAGAGCAAGGGGTGGATATGACCTTCATCCATGACCTAGAGCAGGGATTCCCAACCCCGTGCACGCAGGCGCCATGGAGCCCGTGGCCCGATTTGTGTGCACCTGCCATTATTTGACGGCATCAGAAGTTTTTCATAAACACTAAAACTATAATTTATTTTTATACATTTGTTAGAATTTTAAAATATTGTTTGAGTATCTACACAGGTTTATTATAATCGTTGGTATGTTTGCGATATAGTATGTATGAGTTTTTCCCTAGCTTTCACCTTTGTACACGTCGCGTCTTGTGTAGCCGCTGCGCTCTTTACACTCTCCTCCCCCCAACCGGGAGACGCAATGTTGCCATTTTGATTGCGGTTGCTGGACTGATCGGGTCATGACGGTTAGCTAGGATTACAGTGTTTTGATATATTTGATTTTAAATGAACTAAAAGCGAGGTAGGTAATCTATGATTATGGGGGCAATTTGATATGATATTGTAGTTCTAGAACTATTTTTATTTTTATTTTTTTAGTCCTAAAAAGAGTGGACCAAATAAGAGAAAATGAACCTATAATTTTAACACAGACTGGGAGGAATCATATTGTTTCATTAATTTAAAAGGTAAATGCGTTTGCCTGTTGTGTGGCAGGAGTATTGCAGTGCCAAAAAAACATAATGTTGAACGTCACTTTCAGACAAGTCATACCACTTTTGATACGAATTATCCACTTAAATCTGAAGTAAGAAAGAAAAAAATGAATCAACTATAAATAAGTTGAACTACTCAACAGACTGTTTTCACTAGACACGTGGAAAAATCTAAAAAGGCAACCATTGCTTCTTTCAAAAATTCTCACATGCTCTCAAAGAAGAAAAAACCTTTCCAGGATGGTGAATTGTTAAAAGAAGCATTTCTGACTGTTGCCGATTGTTTGTTTGAGGAATAGTCTAACAAGCATGAGATTATGTTGGCGATACAAGACCTAGAGTTGTCAAATAACACAGTCACAAGAAGAATACACGCAATTTCAAAAGACTTGCAAACTCAGTGAAAGACTGACTGGGAAATATGTGACTGCTTCTCTCCGCACTTTGACGAGTCAACAGATATATCAGACACTGCACAGTTGGCAGTTATAGTCAGAATTGTGTTTAGTAACTTCACAGTAAAAGAGGAGCTGTTGCAAATATTACCAATGAAAGGACAGATGAGAGGTGAGGATATTTTTAAAACTTTCAGAACATACACCAGGTCGATAAACAGGCCTTTGCATAAGTTGTCTGCAATAACTACCGATGGGGCACCAGCAATGGTTGGTCAACACAAAGGATTTATTGCCCTTTGCAGGAAAGATGAATCATTTTCAAACTTTATGTCCTATCACTGTATTGTCCATCAGGAAGTTTTGTGTTGTC
>PVKE010017998.1:11151-30180 GCA_004027555.1 Craseonycteris thonglongyai
AAATAGTCACAAAGATAATCAACTCTATTCGAGCAGCTCCATTGCAACACCGACTTTTCAAGGCCCTGTTAGAAGATACTGAAGATAAAGAACACGATCTCATCCTGCATACTGAAGTACATTGGCTCAGTAAAGGTAAAGTTCTTACAAGATTTGTGAACTTAATTGAAGAAATAAAAACATTTATACATGATAAAAAGGAAAATTAGGATGAACTAACAGACTCTGGCTGGCTGGTAGGTTTGGGTTTTCTTGCTGACACCATGGAAAAATTAGATTCTTTCCATTTGGAGTTGCAGGGAAAAGACAAAAATATAGCTGAAACGATAAGCTCTGTAAACGCATTGAAAGCAAAATTGACTTTGTTGATATCACATCTGCATATCAAGTCTCTTGTGCACTTCCCATATATGAGGACAATGCTAGGTAACAATGAATTAAACGTGTCATTATTTATTGAGACCCTGCAAGTGCTTCAAAAACAGTTTGAAGAGAGATTTCTGCAGTTTATAAATATCGAGCCAATTGTCTCCTTCTGTATCAATCCTTTTACTTGCCAAATAAATGGAATAGAACTAGCCGCATGTATTGCAGACCTTGTTCAGGGGAAAGCAGAAGAAATAGAGTTAGAAATTTTGAACCTTAAGAACGATATTTTGCTAAAATCCTTAATATCAGAGGACTTATGGAACATAGTCAACAAAGAAAGGTTCCCATTTTTAAAAAAAGCGGCATATAAAATCAAATCTTTTTCGGGTCAACGTATTTATGCGAATATTTGTTTTCAAACATGAATTTAATAAAATCACGATATAGATCTCGACTTTCCGATGAGCATCTTAATAATTGTTTGCTAACAGGGTTGTCGTGATACTCTCCTAATTACGAGGCACTGGCCAATGAAATGCAATGCCAAAGATCACACTGACAGATTGGTTATTTTTATGTTTTCTTTTATGTTTTTTTAAATGATTTTATTATACGTGTGTTTTTTATTTACTTTGTATTACGTTTTGTATATATACTTCTTTGTGTGTATATAATTTGTACAATAAATTTATTATTTTAAAATTATTTTTGTTTACTATTTTTTATTCTTGTTCAATAATAAATATCCTTAGAAATAGCTGGTGCCCGCCACCCTACCGATATTTTAGAATGCGCCCTAGGGTATAAAAAGGTTGGGAACCCCTGACCTAGAGGATGGAGGCTCTATCCCTAAGATAGAAGATCAAGAACAATTGGTTTCAATTGCCTCTGCCACGATTTGCTTTTAATATGAAGGCTACATATAAGAAGAGGCAATCTGGGGAAAGCCAGGATGGCTCAGTGGGTTAAGCGCTCACTTTGCAGCACTAGGGACTGAGGATCAAATCCTGGTCCTGGCCCATGCAGACCCATATGCTGAACTGGGAAGTGCCCCCAGTTCGGTTCTCACCAGGGTGAGACCCCAGCCCTGTTCCTACCCTGTGCAGCCCCATGCCCTGTGGAATAAAACTATGTGGAATAACCGATGATGTGCAACTATGGAGACTGTTCTAGGCCCTCCTACTTCTCTCTATCTCTGTCTCTGTATATCTCTCTCTCTCTGTCAAAAACAATAAAAATAAATCTTTAAAGAAGAGGCAATATGGAAGAATAGAATACCCACCTAGAACCCTGTTTATAAACTGGTTTCACTCCAGGAGGCTACTGTCTAATTGTAAGCTCTAAAGTAGTGGTTTGAGATATTGTCCAAGGGGTGAAGGGGGGTGGCGGGGGGGAAGTGAGGCTGTAAGAACAGAGAGCCCGGCAACAAAAACTACCTGTATAAAAGAGTCAAATTAAATTTAATATAGATTAACTTATATCTCAGGAAATTGTCAAAAATCACATAGATCCATCGAATAGTAAGTAATTACTGGAAACTAACAAATGAGTGCAATATTATTAGTGGTAGACAGATTAATAGAGAATTCAGAGAAAGATAATCAATAGTAGCATTGCTGAAACCACAACTTTGTCAAAGTGACAATACACAAGCTCAAGTTTGCACTATTTGAACAGTGTATGCAGAGACTGGACACTGTTAAAAATACAGCAATCCCTCGTTTTTTGCAGTTAATAGGGACCAGAACCTTCCGCGAAAGCTGAAAAACCGCGAAGTAGGATTTGCCCCTAGGAATTTTCTCATGGGTCGATGTCGCCCCGGAAACCAATCCCGCGCCTTTATGAGAGCCCGTGGGATGGACTCTGAGTCAGCTCATCTCTTTGTTTGACATGCAGGGATCCTTCTCTCTTGCGCATCCACATGAAACAATGCTCCTTTCCGCCATGTGGCTGCCGACATGGTCGTATTTTTTCATTTTTATTTTTTGATGAATATTTTGGAGAAACCCGCGAAGCACTGAAGCCGCAAAACATGAAGCGCGAAGTGGCGAGGGAACACTGTATACTATGTTAAGATAATGTAACTAAGTCACTAAACTAATAAACAAACACAACAACAATAACAAATCTTGGAGAAGGAGATCAGTATCCAGATTTGCTATATTATCTAACATATCTAGTGTAACAAAAAACTCAGACATAAAAGGTACAGGGAATTGTGACCCATACACAGTAAAACAAATACAATGGAAACTGCCCTTATGAGCATCCAGAAGTCAAACAGTTGGCAAAGATCTTAAAACAACTATTATAAAAAGGTTCAAAGAAATAAAAGAAACCACGTTTAGAGAAGTAAAAAAAGATGCAACATTAATACCTATCAAATGAAGAATATTGGTAAAGATATAGATACTATAAAAAAGAACCAACAGAGCATTTTGGAGTTAAAAGTTATAATAACTGAAGTTAAATAAAATTCACTACAAGCACTCAGCAGTAGATTTGAGTTGATGAAAGAAATAATCACTGATCTGAAAGATATTAGGATTATAGTAATTACATAATCTGTAACCTAATCTATAAGGGAGAACAAAATAATAAAACCAAGAATAGGAAGCTTTTGTTTTACTGCAAAGAATCACTGAACATATTCAATGGATATATGCAAACTAAAACCCTATTTTCTTCTCAAAGAAAAAAATAAAAAAGTTGATACAAAAATAAAAATTTTTGCAAATATATTAATATAAACAAATGACTTGGCATATATACATGAAATAAAGTACTAATAATGATATTTGAGAGTATATACACATGTAGAGCAATAATTTAAGTTGCTTCCCATTAAAGTCATCATTTGATATTGTGAAGTTATGTCACTATACACAAAAATTCGAAGAATAGATCACATGGAATGCTAAGTATTCCCTAATAAGTAGAAAAAATAATTTATAAATAATTATCAGTTAAATATTGCCTGTGGCAATTGGAGAATAATTAATAGATGGATCAATAACTTAAGCCCTGAGAAAATGTGATCTGCTTACATATATTTGTTTTCATCATAAGCTGAAGATAAGGCTTTAATTTTATCTTATTCTAACTCCTTCCCAACCTCCCTGATGGATGACTGGCCTAGTGACCTTGTGCAGATGTGATTTTCTTATCATCCTCCTTTTAATTTTGGATCAAAATACAATTATTATCCCAAAATGAAATCCCAGTTAATTAAAAATATGAGAAGTGAATGAAGAAATTTGGGCTAGAGTTTTTTTTTGTTGTTTGTTTTTTGTTTTTTCTCCTACATCTTTTATACTTTCAACCCAGATATTCTGCTATTAAAATATTTGGCACATTCTCAAATGTGTCTGCCTCCTTTTTAAAGAGATCACCTGTCTTTATAGAAATGAGTCACGCTGATATTTTTTAAATATTTTATAACAAAATGATGCTTATTATATGCATTCTAAAATAAATAGGACAACCATGCAAGACAACCACTTTAAAAATATTACTTCCACTTTCTTCTAAATCAGTTTTTCTAATTATATTCTCACTAATAGTTATGTGGACAGTCATTGTATTTTTTTAGACTGAATTAGTTTATTTATCATCAAAACAATACTTTAAGATTTTCATTTTTTTGAAATTTTTTTTTTTAAGCTTTATTTTATTGTTTTTGACAGAGACAGAGAGAAGGGGGAGGGCCTACAGTAGTCTCCATAGTTGTACATCATCAATTTTCCACATGGCTTTTTGTTCCACATAGGTGGGCAGGGGCTGGGTAGGGTGGAAACCAGGCCAGGGACCTCCCACATGAGAGGCATGCCCCCTTGAGCCAGGGGTCCAACCAGGGGGAAGAACCAAGCTGGGGGCCTCCCTCATGGGAAGCACACCCTAGTTCAGCATATGAGTCCACACAGGATGGGCCTGGGATTCCATCCTTGGTCCCCAAGGCTGCAAAGCAAACGCTCAGCCTGCTGATCCATCCTGGCTTCCCCTTGTTGAAATTCTTGAATGTATGTGTTTATTATTAGAGAGGTCAAAATTTACATTTTGCTATTTTTAATTCTATTTAGTTTTTAAAAATTCATCATGATAGTAAGGAAAGACTTAAAAAGAAGCTTGCATACCCAACTCATAAGTTATATCCTTATAATTTCAACTACACTTCTGAAGTCCCTGGGCTATTGGAAAGTTATTTCTAAATCCTAACTTGGGGACACTGATGGCTCAGCGGTTAAGTGCTTGCTTTGCAGCCCTAAAAACCAGGGATCGAATCCCGGCTCTGGCCCAGATGAACCCATATGCTGAACTGGGGTGTGCCCCCAGTTCAGTTCTTGCTGGGGCCTATGTGGGAGGCTCCCAGCCCAGTTCCTGCCCTGCGCAGCCCTGCACCCACCTGTGGAGTGAAACTATATGGAAAACTAATGCTGTCAACTATGGAGACTGCTCTGGGCCCTCCTCCTTCTTTCTGTCTTTCTCTGTCTGTCTCTCTTTCTGTCAAAAACAATAAAAAAAAATCTTTAAATCCTAACTTATTTCTCATTCTTATGAGGGTAAATGGAAACGTCTTACAGATGATGGTATTTATTTGAAGATTAAGAATATGACCTACCGTAAAAGTTGCTTAAACTAAAATTTTAATGTCATTAATAACTATAATTAATTTTCTCCTATTAATAATTATTCTAAATTGTTAAGGGTTATATTAACAAACACAATTTTATATTAGTTAGCTTTTCTCCCTGCAGTTCTGAAAATATACTACAAACAAGTAAGGATCAACTCTGATAACAGAAGTTTGAACAGATGGCCGTTTTCAATTTTTTTTTCCCAGAAAATGGAAGAACTTTCTTTGTTGCTAACATCTAAAGTTGACTCAAGAAGGCACTTACCATGACAGAAAAACTAATAGTAAAAGTAACATTAGCTACTCAAGAGGCTTTAAGTTTTGTGATAGAAGTTTTATCTATTTGCTTGAATCACAAGAAACATTAAGCCAACTCTGTATAAATCTTCAGAATTTGAAGAGTGTTCAAAATTCAGACATTTTTGAATTTGAAAAACTTTTTTTCTCATTTATGGCACTAAAAGAAAAAAAATACACAAAAATAGAAAAACAATGACATTCAGAAAAAGGAAGAAAATGATGTAGTCTGGAATTAAGAATTATTACTTTCGGGTATTTTTTTTTTAATGTAATGATTTAGAAAATATCCATCTATCCTAAAGAATATACAATTTATATTTGCTGTAATTGAGGTTTTATATTGTTGGGAAAGACAGTCCTACGTGTGCCGTCCTTCAACCCTCACTTAGCTGCATAGTAACAGGCCTTGAGCTTGGAACACTAAATTTACTAAGAGATGAAAGTCCGACACAACTTGTGCTGGGTGTATCACCTTGTGTGGTAATATCTTTCCCTGTTTCAGGCTCAGTGAATGCTTGTTGTCTCTGCTTGAAGCTAGTACATCATATGGCACTTGCCCAGCTCCATTGTTATATCTGTCTTTTGGGAGAGGGGACAGGGTCTTTCTACTGTGCAGCACCAAGGGGTGTGCATAGATATATTGCCTCCCCCTGCACCCCAGGCCATGGGAGAATGACACCTACTATAGAAGCTGATTTTTTTTCTGTCTCTTCGATATGTAAGTAAAATTTTGGTTGCATTGTAATTTCCTGGGTTACTCATACCAAGATATAACTGGCAGAAAGTGGGGAGGATCAAACATATAGTGATAGAAAGAGAACTGACTCTGGGCAGTGAGCGCACAATGCAATATATAGATAATGTATTATAGAATTGTATGCTTGAAACCTATATAATTTTACTAACCAATGTCGCCTGCAACAAATTGAAAAACAACAAAAAGTTTGGTTTTCTCCTGGAATTGGTAACCAGTACACAGTAGTCCACTCAACATATATATTTTATTTTTATCTTTTTTAAGCCTGTTTATCAAGTTATTTTATTTTAATTCTTAAAATTTTTATTCAGTTTATTGAGGAGACATTGGTTAATAAAACTATATAGGTTTCAAGTGTACAAATCTATAATACATCATCTATGTGTTGAATTGTGTGTTCACCATTCAGAGTCAGTTTTTCTTCTATCACTGTGGAGTAAAGTAAGTTGGTTTACATTGGAATATAACATACACAAATTTCCTTTCTAAAGAATGTATGTAGAATTTAATTTTATCCCTTTGATAACTTGTTAGTATTGTTTGTGATAGATAAAATATAAAATAAAAACACTTATGAACAGACTGCATAATATAGGAGACTGAGTAGAAGCATAGAACAGGGTGAAAATAAGTTATACTCCATGTCAGGCGTAATTCAGTGGTGCATAGAGCACTATTATGTGGAAGGAATTGTATAGTTAAGACCCAGGCATAGTGAAAAGAAACTAAGGAAACTGTATTAGGCTCTGTATTTGTGCATTGACTAGGTGACTGGGAATGCGATATGATGTTTAATGACCATGATCTTCTGGTTTGGGTTAAGGTCTAAACCTTCACTAGCTTCTTTAATAGTTATAAAGTCAGCTTTTTAATTCAATTATGACTACTTTGTAGGATTTTCCTTGAATAAAAGGAGGAAATACACACCTTAGGTATTTGTCTGCTATTCTTCCTGTACAATGAGAGTTCAGCACATGAGCAAGTAACTGTCATAAAGCTAAGTTTTCCTCAATAATATTCTCTAATTTACAAATTGAATAATTTTGCATCCAAAATGTAAATAGGAAGAATAAAAGCTAAGAAAGATTAGGTGATTTTAAGATTATTTCTTCCTCATGTATTTATTATGCTAAATAAATGGACAACATATCTAATGTACTTGGTTATATCTTCAAAATAACTCCTGTTTTTTTCTATTAAGACACTACTTATAGCCATCACAGATTTTACCCATTAGTAATAATAGATATATAATCCAAGGACTTTGGATAGAATCTGACATTTAAATAAGTCCTTTGCAATTGTTAATTAAATGAATGAATTGCTATTTTTCATTATCAACTGATTTTTATAATACCATTGCTGTAAATTGCCACTAACAATTATTTATAGTAATCATAAACTTATGTTGACAGTGTACCTAACAGCATAAGTCAAAATTGTGTTAATATTTCAGAGTACATTGCAGGTTAACTTTTTAATTTGTTATAATAAGTAGTTCATTTGTCCTTTGCAATAGTTAAAGTATAAGGGAACAAGGATTATTAAATATGAAACTATGTGATTTGAGTAAATTATATTAGTCCTAAATGGTTCTCTTTATCTAACACAAATATATTAAAGCTGATAGATGCAAACTTTGTCAATTAAATGTTTTGTAAAATGTATTTATAGATGTTTCATAGTCATATATTTCCAATAGCTGTCATATTTTGCACCATTAAATGTTCTGATTTTCATAGCAATAAGCAAAAATGAATCTGAATCACCTAGACATGAATAAAATATTCCTCATTTAGTTACATTAATATTGAAATGAATATATTTATATGTACACATATACATATGTATACATTTGCCATACATATATAAGTGCATGGAAAGAATATGTCTTATTATATCAGTGTTGTCTATTTCTATAATAAAAAAAATTATAGAGACGCTGATTAACATATTTAAGAAAGAAAATATTAGGTAACTGAATATTAGGAAGTCAGATATGAGTAAATGATAACATTAAAAAGGACTATGCCCAATAAATCCAAGTTTAAAAAAAAATTGTAGAATTAAAAATATCAAGTTTTTCTGTTGATTGTTTCTTCTTTTTTCCCTTGAGAAACCATTTTCTAAATTGTATTCATAAAAATTAACTTCTGCATTTTCTTTGAAATTTAAAAATTTTCTTCTTTCTATAAGGATTAATATAGAATTAATTTAGTCCAGTGCCAAATAGTATTTTAGATTTGGAATACCCTATCAATATGATTCTTATATATCAATGCAATTTTAGCACATTATTATTTTTATGATTTTTGAGATATAATTTATTTCCAGTAAAATGTAGAGATTTGATGTGTACTATTCAATGAGTTTTGCCAAATCCCCCACTCCAATCAAAGCATATAATGTTCTTATCTCCCTGGAATGTCTCTTGGGCCTCTTTTCAGTGAGTGCTCTACATTTGTACACATAACGTCCCATTCAATTTCTTTTCACTTTCATTGTATCTGATGAGAAGTTAGATATCATTCTTACTATTAGTCACCTAAATATACTATATCTTTGCTTTCTGATATATTCAATAATTATTTTATTTGTGGCTTTCAGGTTTTTGAGTGTTTGTGTCTAGTTATTAAATTGCCTTTTATTGGGCTTCTTTTATTGTAGCTTGATATTTTGCCAAAATTTGTAAAATTTTAATTATTCTTTCTTCAAACCATTTTTCTGCCTTTATGCTCCTCTTTATTACCTCATTCTGAGTCACATTATATTGTCCCACAAATTACAGAAACTTCATTTACTTTTTTAGTTCTCCCCCCCCCACACACACACACACTTTTTCCAGTGTCCTCTGTTCTGCAATGTTCAATATATAATAAGGTCATTTGGCGGATCTTTAATTCATATGTTGTAATATTTAGTTCTCAGAATTTTACTTGGTTCTCTTTTATAGTTTCCTTTAATCTACTGAGGTTCATCATTTTTCATTCATTACATGATGTTTTTTTCTTCAAATTTTTCACCTGTTTAGAATAATTACTTTAAATATTTTTGGGGGGAAATTTCAATATCTGTGCCCTCTCAGGTCTCTTTTTCTTAACTATTTATGTCCCAGTTATGTGTATATTTTCCTGCTTATTCACCTGCCTGGTCATGTTTATTGTATGCTACATGTTATGGATGATATGTGTCTGCTTTTAAATGTCTTTCTATCAAAATTTTGTATTTTGCTATGGCAGATAGTTAATTCATTGGCCAGTTGGCTCGTTGTGTTGAGACCTGAATTTGGATTTGCTAATGAAAGCATAGAGTTGTCATTAGTTTAAGGTTGGTGTAGTCTTATAATATGTAGTGTTTGGGGGATTCTCTACAGAATGCTTGGGATATTTTTCAAGGCTTCTTTAGTTTAGCCAGTTGAAACTCCAGTATCTTAGAGCACTAATACAAATGCATAATAATAGGGTTGCTGAGAGAAGTTCTATGGGCATTGGAAAGGGAAGATCCTTTATATTACCCAATACTGTAGTTCTCAACCAGTGTGATTTTGACCCCCAAGAGGTGTTTGGCATTATTGGGAGACATTGGTGCATGTCTAATAACAAAAAGACTGTTAAATATCAAAGATATTTTATATTATGATGAATTCAAAGTTTTATTCCACCATCATGCTAATAATAATAATTTTCTGGTGTCATGAAGACTTTGACTAGATGTAATTTTAATTTTTTTTAAGTTTCAGAAATTTAACAGTAATTCCTATCTATATACAACATAATATCAGAAGTTTTCACATTTCCTCAGGCATATAGTAGCAACAAGTTACTAATTTCTTTACATTGTGTTGTACATAATGATTTGAAGTATAATACTAGTTCCATTACTTCCTTTTTCTCAGCACCACATTATTCAGTAAATACACTGATAATTAGGAATATGATTTATTTGAGCTGATAACACAGGTTATGTTCACGTAATATATAACACTATATCCCAGATAGAACTTTTAGTAAATAAATCATAAATGTACATCCTCTTAATAGAAGAATCTATAAATAACATACAATAGGCAATTGCATGAAGAGTGATTATCACAGTTTGATTCAGTGGCTATATATGATTTTAATGGTTTTGCTGCGAGATGTACTCAAAACAGCCTTAATGTATTCTGTCTGCTTCACTGAATCAAGATGTTTTCATTCTGGAAATGTAATACTTTTAAAAAGGCAGGACAAAATAGAAAAATAGTAGTCATTCAGTAAATTAAAGATATAGTGCAATCCTGGAAATCTTGGTCTTATATCTCCCATGCTTAGCATAGCACTTTTTACATTCTAGATAAATGTACGTTAAATAATGAAAGTTCATAAATTTCAACTTAGGTAAATATTTTGATGCAATATTTTATATTTTTATTATTAAAATTATATCTACAAAATATCTAACAACTGTGTCATTCATTTGCTAAGGATGCTGTAAAGCATTTTCTTTTACATTAATCTAATGTGGCCTGATAGTGTGAGTTATAGGTATATGGTTTGCATTTAATTGATTAATAAAATGAACTTCAAAGAATTTGGCTAATTTACCAAGCCATGTTACAGAGAAGTAAATTATAATTATGTTATTTAAGATTGAGTGATTGTTTTTTGTTTGTTTGTTTTTATACTATAGCTAAATTTACTTGTATTTCAATATATTAACTAGCTACCAAATAAAAGTTAATGGCACATTTTTTAAGGTCATATTGCACAGGTTTATTAAATAAGAATACATTCATTTATTGAGACATCTATTTTTAAACATTTATTTTTATTGTTTTTGACAGAGAGAGAGAGAGAGAGTGAGAGATACAGAAACCAAGAGAAGGGGGAGGGCCCAGAACAGTCTCCATAGTTGCACATCATTGGTTTTTCCACATAGTTTTGTTCCACAGGTGGGAGCGGGGCTGCACAGGGCAGGAACTGGGCCGGGGTCTCACCCCAGTGAGAACTGAACTGGGGGCACTCCCCAGTTCAGCATGTGGGTCTGCATGGGCCAGGGCTGGGATTTGATCCTCCATCCCCGGGACTTAAAAGTGAGCGCTTAACCCACTGAGCCATCCCAGCTTCCCCTATTTTTAAATATACCTATTGAGAAGTCAAATATAATAGTACTACAGGTTGTTATAAGTGTTGTGTACTTAAAATAAATCTTATCTTTCTGGAGACTATCAGGTAGAAAATATTACATTTTATATATGTAATATGTTGTATATAATACATCAGTGTATTTCCCATGAAACCTAGCCATCAGAATGTCCAAAACATACAGAGAAAAAAATGTACTTAAAAATGCTATAAAACAATGTGTAAATTCCAGTCACTAAAAGGACTTTGAACAAAATTGAATGGACATGAGATAATGTGGAGGGTTGTTAGCAAAATGTTTCTGTGTGCTGCTTTGCATTATGATTTGGTGGCTCCTCTCATCAATGGTAGAGACTATTCCCCACTTCTATATTCTGGACTAGTCTTGTAATTTGTCTTAATTAATAAAGTATAAAAGAAATGAGTCTTTGTAAGTTCAAAGCTGAGGCCTCAAGAAGCTTTTTGGCTTTCAGTTTTTTCTCTTGAAACACATTCCTGGTGTGGCCATTTAAAGAAGTGTAGTAGAGCGTACTGAAGGATTTGAGTTTCATGGGGATATGAGGTTGCAAACGAACCAACGGTGATATTACCAGGCATATGAGTGATATCATCTTGTATCATCAAGCTCAATTTTGAAGGCACCACAGAGATGTGCAGTCACATGTGATTTTAGAGAATGCTTACAGAAATAGTGCCCAGCTACCACAGCTCACATTGCCAACCTAACAGTGATTGTTTTAACCTATAACTTTGAGCATGGTTATACAACAGTAGGTAACTAATACAGGCATTCTCCTAGGACATAATGTCCACTATTGACAAATGTGGCAATACTTGACAAAGTAATGTGGAAAGTACCAAGGACAGAAAGGAGAGCAGAACTCCTTAAGTTGCTTTTTGTTGTTCATTGGAAGTTGCAAGCATTTTATTATTTCTAGAGTAAAGCATGGTGTATGAAGAAACATGGCCCGAGAGTTTGGCCCAGACTATTTATGATTTGTAAAATTTCAGATTTTATAGAAAAACAAAGGAGCATGAGTGAAAAATATAAAAATATGCGTGTGACATTATTTTACTGTTTAATTGATCACTCCAGCAACTAAGCTTGCATATACAATTTAATAAAGAATTTTGGCAGTGGCATAAATATTTTAGTGCTTTAGCAAAGAATGATGGAGAACTAAAGTAGGAGTTAATAAGTGTTTGAAAAAGAGAATAAATTTAAAATTCAAGAAAGGATTAGTTTAGTTGGTATTAAAGACATTTCATATGTGAGAAATAATCATAACTGTGAACTGTGTAAAATTGCACAATATTTTCATTTCCAAATAAAAATTATATAAAAGATCAGAAGCCATATCATATATCTTGGAGAAAATAAAGAAAGTGATAAATTAAAATAAGATAATAACATATAAGTTTAATTTGATTGTATTTTGAAATACAGATAATTCAATAGAAAAGAAAATGTTATATCAAAACTAATACACTGAAAGTCATAATTTTCTGTTCAAACAGTTGGTCAACTTTATAGTTTCATGAAGAACAATGTTACAGCATAAGGAAAAATAAATAAAAATCACTAGGAGCCACAGCAATAGATATTGAATTTTTTTTCTATTAGATAGACAGAGCTCTGTGCAATTTTTCTTTGTAAATGAAGAGCTAGAATAGAAACACAGAAAATGATCTTTCTTATCTATATTCACATAGAAAATAAAAGATGTTGAGGTACAGTGGAAGGGATTCAGAATTGCACTTACATTATCAATAAATGAAAAATCTGGAGTCTGTGGTGTTTGTTATGCATATTTGTAACATCTAACCTTAAATGTGTGTTATTACTATCTGAAATGAGAAAAAAAAATAGCATACTTTTCAGTAAATATTTATACAGTGCATTGTCCTTATTTTCTTGCATTCACTAAAGTAAAGTCAGGGACTAGGAATAATTATTCTCCAGAAGTGGGTTTTCAGTCTGTGTTGGATTTCTTTTATAGTCTTCACTTGTTGTCAAAATATTGGAAAGGTCTGAGTATGGTTGACATGTCTTGTATAGATTATTACATGAATCTGCATAAACACCTATCTTTTTTGATGTGGACGAACACATTTAAACAAGTAGAAACTAATTATAAATAAAAACATTATTAAAATGTAAAATCTGTTATTTCTTAGTGATGAATTCTTTACCATATTTTATTTCAAAATATAATAAAAAATTTCAGAGTGAGTTATCTTCAAAGAATAAATCATTTTTTTCTAATTTCTTATATTGGCTATATGAAATTGATTTATATAAGTGAAAATGTTCTTTATAAAATGTATTAAGAAAAATTCTTGCCAAATAGACACACACACACACACACACACACACATACACACACACACACACACAGAAGTTATAGATATATTTTTTCTAGTTGAAACTCTTTTGTCTAGAATCCTTGAAAATATGAATAATAAAATAACTGTTCTTTACTTACAAAGAAACAGCCATTATGACAAAGTGACCTTCAATATTGAACTAGAGTTCAGAAGTCTTCTTGACTTCAACTTAGTAAGAAATTTAATATTTCACTTAATCATTTTAATTGTGAATTTTCTGAGATAAACATTATTTAGACCATTTAGGTGATATGCTTTCAGGGACAGAAAGAAATGCAAGATTCATTCAGGGAACAATTTCCACACTGATGCAGCACCAGTATTTGAAACCCAACTTTTGTACTCAGTGCTGCTTGTGAGAGGGTAACATCTGAACATACTATCGGTCAGTTAAAAAGTTCTTCTAATACTTGCTAAGATTATTTAACCATACTTATAAATAAATATTAAAGTAAACTCCTGGCAAAAATTTCTGAGGCTGACAAATAAATACAGAGTCATAGAATGAAGCATGGAGTGCAGGTTCAGATGGAACTACTGAAGTTATAACAGAAGAGAGAGAAACAGAGAGAGAGAGAGAGAGAGAGAGAGAGAGAGACAGAGAGAGAGAAAGAGAAGGAAGAGAGAGAGAAGACAGAGAAAGAAAATTGCTGCAAAGAAACCCAGTTCTATATAATTAGGTTTTTATGACTCAAAGACAGGAAGATTGGAACTCATCTCTTTATTCATTGTTTTCTTAATGTCTGGCACAGACCTCTCTCTCTCCCTCTCTCCCTCTCCCTCTCTCTCTCTCTCTCTCTCTCTCTCTCTCTCATTATGTCTCTCTCTAAATACTCACACAACACACACACACATATATATTATAATTATGACTACAAAGTTTTTAGGGAAGAGACACAATATAAGTAAAAACTAATAAAAAATAAAATATTTTTGAGGTATATGTCAGTAAGTGGAAAACTATTATCCCTAAAACCCTCTTCGACCCTGGTTTCCAGATGTAACCATTAATTAGGTGTTAATGGATATTGCTCAATAAATATTTCTTAAAATAGAAGTGTTTTATTAAAGTACCGTAAAAATGTTAAATTAAGATACATTCTTTGAATGCTCTCATATCCGTTCTATTAATATTAACTTAGTGTAGCAATAAAATGTATTTTATGAAGATAATGAAGATACTTTTGGGATTAAAAAAAAGCATAATGCGTACTATATTTATACTGTTACAATAACCTCACACATATTGCCTTATTGAATGTTTATAATAAACCTTTGATTTATTATAAGAATTTTTAAAGGTAAAGGATTTATATTTACAGATAAGTGTACTAAGACAATGAGAGCAATTAATGTTTCAGAAAGTCAACAGGCTAGTAAGAGCTGAATTTGTATGCACTGCTCTATGGTAGGATTAGGTTGTTGAAAACATTAAGAAGTCTACTTTACAACTAGACAAACTGTCAAGTTACTGCCATAAATATTCTGCATTCATTATTCAAAAAATCCATAATTTTTAAAATAAAGTTTCAATGCATCATGTATTTTATGCTGTATACTCAAAGATAGCAATTTTTTTTCATAAAGATACTTGCTTTATCTTAGTTACACCAGATGGTTACATACTCAGAGGAGAACATTCATTATGTGGCCATCTAACTAACCAAACATAACACCTTCAATAGTCTGGTTTATTGACTAATTTATTTATTTATTTTTCTTATTTAGGAGACATAATGTGGGTTTATTTTGAACAGAGTTATAAACACAATTTACCCCATTCTCTTGATACGTTGAATATTATCCCTGAATCAAGTTGTACCATCAATAAGCTGAATGAGGTTAAGAATTTAATTTGACTAATAATTTAGATAAGGTTATTTGCCCCTTTATAAAATCTATTTATATGGCTTGCTCTAATAGTTTCATGCAAATGGTTTGTTAAGGTCCATTTCATGTTCTGATTTGCCCTGGAATCAACTATAAGAATTAGGGACAAGGAGAAATATTTTACCCAAATCAGTCTTATTTTTATTTTCATCAATTGATAGAATTTGCTGGAGTTTCATGGATTTAACTTTTTTGTATTTTACTGTCTCTTATTTTTCCCTCCGACCCTTTTTTGTTCGTAATTCAGTTTTTAATCTGTTGTATTATATATGCAATCTGTTGCATTATACATACAATCTGTTGCATTATGCACATACATATGCATTTATAAGCTATTTATAGATGGTAAACTATATGTAAATATATAGATATAGATACAGATATAGATACACACACACACACACACACATACAAATATACACACACATGTAATTTGGGTTATAGAGAAGAATGTGGGTAAAGAAATTTTGTTATAATACCATATATATTAGTGTAATTTTTTATTTATGATGTCACAAACACTTTTTCCATTAGATAATATAATTTGGATATGTGTAACTTTCAATACCTGACTAATCTACCATCAAAAGTCTGTACCATGGTTAACTGTTTCCTAACCAGTGAAACACCATTCAAACTTCACACCATTCACTTTTCACAGAAATGTGACTTCAGACTATCTACTGGTGGCAAGCAACATTTATTTTTATTAGCAGATACTGCCTGTGGCCTCTCTTGTCACCAGTATTTATTCTGAATCTCGTCAGTGTTCTCCAGACTCATCAGCTCTTGTCTTCAACCAATGTGGTATTAATAACTACTGTAGATATAATATGTATTTCACAGAACTAATCCAAAGCATTCTGGACTTATATTTAACATTAAAGCAAACATTTCCAAATGCTTTCCCATCAAAACCTGATTCAATGGGAATGGGAGCTCTGAATCTCATGATATAGAAAAGTCATCTTTTGTCAGCAGCCAAAGCTTCCCTCTTCCCCACAGGAAGAATTGTTTAGTGGGGTAAAAGCTTTGATCATTGTACTGGCATCTGCATGGGGATAATCTCTCTTAAGGCCATGTTTAATAAAAAATATTTACCCAATGTTCTGTCAGGTACTGGCTTTAGTTTTGAGAAGAGGATTAATTTAGATGAAGTAGAACATTGCAGTTCCATGATAAGAGTGAATATTTATAGTCTGTTGGAGAGAGGAGAAATGTTGTGAGTTGGTAAAAATAAGATACTCAGTTTTTTTTAAAGTATATATAATGGATAGCAAATTCAGTTTTTGCTTTGGTGTATGCTAATAAAATACTGTTAGGTGTACCTGTGAGATCTTCAGTATTGTTTCTATGTATGTTTTGAAGTACATGACCAATGCTGAATACTAACTACCGGTATTTCAGTGTTGGTACAGAACAGTAGCAACACTACTTAGATATAGATATAGATATAGATGATATAGATATAGATATAGATATAGATAGATATAGATAGATATAGAGAAAGAGATAGAGATAGACATAGATCTAGCTTGGTTGCACTGTTACTTCTTGGATGTAAAGATAGTCTCAGGGGAAGCCGGAATGGCTCAGTGGGTTAAGTGCTCACTTTGCAGCACCGGGGACCAAGGATCGAATCCTGGCCCCGGCCCGTGTGGACCCATATGCTGATCTGGGGAGTTCCCCCAGTTCAGTTCTCTTGTCTGTCTCTGTATCTCTCTCTCTCTCTGTGTCAAAAACAACAATAAAAAAAAATAGTCTCATACTCTCCAAATCTTTCTTCCTGGAGCTCAAAGATACATAAACAAATAGACATTAAAAAAAAAATCAATGCATCTTCTTATGCAAGAAAAATAATGTTTTCACTTACTCGTATTTTAATATTTTTCTCATAGTTGCAGTGAATAGTATTTATTCTTATATTCAACCTAGAAATATCCTTCTATTTATAAATAAAATAATTTCTTTTAGAATTAAATACATATGTCTTCACTTGTCATCTGGTTTATGCTCAGTTATATTTTTCTAACCATCTACCACCATTTATAAACTTCTTTAAATTCTCATGACAGTTTGGATTACAATGATAAATTTCATATATCTAAGTAACTCAAGCACTTCAAAACACATAATAAGTGAATCTTTAAGAACCAGCATGCAATTTGCCAAATTTTACCCATCTGCCAAAGAGGCCATGTTGTGGCACAAAATTAGGAATTTTTTAGTTTAAAACTCTAAATTTAATAAAACAACAAACCATAAAACAAACAAATGAAAAATAAACAAAATACACTAAAGTAGGAATGATAGGGAGTAGAGCCTGAATGAAAATATAGCATGAAACAGGATAAATTATTTTTTATGGTGTCATAGATCAGGGGTCCCCAACCCTCAGTTAGGAACCAGGACACAGAGGAAGTGAGTGGGAGGCTTCATCTATATTTACAGCTTCTCCCCTTTGCTCACATTACCACCTGAGTTCCACCTCCTGTAGGATCAGTCACAGCATTTGATTTTCATAGGAGTTCAAAACCCATTGTGACCTGCACATGCAAAGAATTTAAGTTGCACACTAATATCAAAATCTAATGCCTGATCATCTGAGATGGAACTGAGGCAGTGAGCTAGTGCTGGGGAGTGGCTGCAAATACAGACTAAGATACACAGACAGGTTTGACTGCACAGAGACCATAATAAATCAGTTGCATGCATACTTATATCAAAATCCTACAAGTGGGTGCTAAGTGACAATAAGCTGCATCTGGTGATTGAATCATCTCCAAACCATACCCCACAATCCCCACCCAGCCCAGTCCACGGAGAAATTGTCTTCCACAAAACTGATCCTTGGTACCAAAATGTTGGGGACTGCTGCCATAGATAACATTGTAGCCAGTGACATTATAATGGTAATAAGATGTATGAGGGCTGTTTGAAAAAAATCCAGCCATTGTCAATATAATGAGAATGGTTACATGACTGGTTACATTCTGGACAGCCGTCATATGTAGAACTGATTCCACATTCCTCTCAATAAGTTTCCAAGATAATTAAGATACAGGCATGAAAGATAAATAGGAATATGTCTACAAACACACAAATGATGCCAGGTTCTTACCAATTATTAACAAATCTCTAATCTTTTTTTATGGTATTATAGTTATGTATGTTTAATCTCTCTCTTTCTCATCTCACTCTCTCTCTTTCTCTCTCCCTCTTTTTTCCTAATGAGCTTTCTACTACTGGATACAAATACCAGAATACCAGAGTTATCAAGATAATAACTTGCAGAAATGACCTTGAAAATTTAGTATTTATAACTTAATCTAAAACCTTTGTACTAATATTAATTGTTAAAATAATTTATAGTTTTCTCAGTTTTTTCTTTATGAAATTATTTTTTCGGGGTTCTGTTACCTTGTAAACTGAATTGAAAGTAATAAAAATTCTTTTTCATTTAGAAAGATGGCATAGTCCATAGTCCCATAGGTAGAAATCTTGATCATTGTATTTGAAATTTGAAATAATTTATTTGAAATAATGGCATATGTGTGTGTGTGTGT
>PVKE010017999.1:0-17217 GCA_004027555.1 Craseonycteris thonglongyai
TGTGGATGCCCACCCTACGCGCAGGGCAGTGGGAACTTGTCCTGCAGTGAAGGAGGCCATGATGGGCCTGAGAGGAGCCCCCACCCCACCGCCAGTGCGATGCTGGAGTCAGGAACAGCCAGTAGGTGAGCCCCGCTGGGTGCATTCAGCCTGTTAGTGGGCAGAAAGCCCACTTCTTGGGTTGCTGTTTGCCCAGCCCTGTTCTTTTCTTCTTCCTGTGATGGGATTCAATGCCTGGCAGCAATCCTCTCAATTCAGAAACTCGCATATAGACCTGTGACTCTCACTTTTATCAGGTACCAGACATTTCTTTGCTTCCAAAGCCTGTGGCCTCACATTCACTGCACTTTAGATTAGATGCTTTAAACAGAGACAATTGCAGCCTACAGTAGAGTCACGTTTGGTGCTCCAGCCTCCTGAGCAACGGGAGTGTTGCCTATTGCCAGACTGGAGGGATCTGTTCCTCTACCCACCTCTTCCTGCATCTTCTTCAGCTGACTTTTCCTTCAGCTTGTAGTTCCCAGCATGCCCCAGCCTAGACTGCACCGGCCAGGGCAGGGGCTTGGGCCTAGACCAGGACTCACGTCGCAGAGGTAAAAGAAGTACATACACCCTGTCTCCCTGCCCTTTATACCTTACAATTGCCGTCATCTGCAGAGGCCCCTATCATTCCCAGATATTGCAACCACATTAGTATAAGGAGGGAGGGAAAGAAGGAAAGAAAGAAGGAAGGAGGAAGAAAGGAAGGAAGGAAGGAAGGAAGGAAGGAAGGAAGGAAGGAAGAAAGTGAGGGAGGGAGGGAGAGAGGCAGGGAGGAAGAGGAAACCCAATTCAATCATTGTGGTTGGTACCTTATAGACCTTCAATAAAGTATGTTTAAAAATTAATTTTCAAATCAATTGCTGAGGCCTTAATTTTTATGACATTCAGAGGATTAAAAAAGAAAGAAAGAAAATGCATAGCCAAATAATGGCAAGCATTTACAACTATGAGATTTTACCTTTATTTATAGCCAGGAGTGGGGAGAGAGAAGACCAGTCAAAACAGTGATCCTTAAATTGGAACTTTATTCTATTTTTCCTTACTTTTATAAAAAGAATAGGGCATAAAAATATTGCTTAAATTTAGAATTTGTTAAAGCTCAAATCTCTTATAATAGGATACAAATTTTAAGTTCTAATTATATAGCTTTGAGGCAATTATGCAACAGTTTTTTAAAAACAATAGGAATGCAGCACAACAATTTGCTCTCTTGCTCTCTCTCGCTCTCTCACTTTCTCTTTAATTTTCTTAATTTGGGGCTCTCTCTTTAACTGTGGAAAAAGATCTAACTCCTGGGTTTCTATCAATCATCCTTCCATACATCAGTTAACAATACATTTCTGGCTAAATCATATGGGTTCAGAAAAGAAATGAGAGGATGCTGGGGTAGCTCAGGTGCTGAGGACTTACCTTGCAATCATGAGGACCATAGTTTGATTCCTGGCCCCAGACCACACAAACCCATATGCTGACCTCTGGCACAACTGCTAACCACTGGGATGGCTCAGCAGTGAAGGTTCTTGCCTCCCCTGCAGAAGGCCCTCAGTTCAGTTCCCACCCCATGTGGCCCCACATCCATCTGTGTGGAATGGAACTATGTCACAACCAGTGATGTACAACTATGGAGACTGCTCTGGGCTCTCTTCCCTTCTCTGTCTCTCCCCATCCCCACCACTCTTTCCTTCTCTCAAACAATACAATCTTTATGAGAGAAGGAAAGAAAGAAAGAAAGAAAGAAAGAAAGAAAGAAAGAAAGAAAGAAAGAAAGAAAGGAAGAAAGAAAGAAAGAAAGAAAGAAAGGGAGAAAGAGAGAAAGAGAAAGAAAGAAAGAGAGAGAGAAAGAGAGAGAATAAAAAGAAAGAAAGAGAGAGAGAAAGAGAGAGAGAGAAATAGAAAGAAAGAGAGAATGAGGCAAGGCAATGCATGAGTTTGCTACATTGTCTCACCATATGACTTTGAGTTGGGACTCTTAACTCCATTTCATGTAGGTTCTAATACCCAACCCACAGCCCACTTCTGTTTGCCACACACTGGGCCAGTTCAGAGCATCGTCAGGATGGAGAAGGTGGCAGCAAATGGACCTGACAGAGATAACATGCAACAGGACATGGTACTGCCAAGGAATCATTGACACACCAGAATGTGGGAGAAGGATCACACGTGTTCTTCAAGAAACCCAGGGCTGGAATGCGAATGAATGTCTCATGTGGCTGCATATTGTGGACTGCTGGACCTTCTGAGCCCTCACAGATCATGGGCTGGGCTCTGATGTCATCAGTTTCCTTGAGATTTAATAGACGTAGGCAAAGAATAGATTTTTAGGGATGCTGTAGAAGACATGCAATCTGTAACCAGATGACTGATTATCTTGAGGTCATTTCCAACTCTGAGAATATCTGGCTCTGTGTTTGAACTTTCAATCTCTCATTTTTCTCATCTTCAAAATGAGAGAAGTTGAATAAAGCCTAAACAAGTGCTTCAAATTTCATAGATATGTATGTGTGTGAGTGGGTGTCCTTAAATGAAACTTACGCTTAAGTCTAGCTTGTGAAGTCTCCATACTACTCAGCTGTATTCAGTAATCTAACCACATTTAGCAGAAGAAAGGATGACTAGATTATATATTTCATCCTGTGATTGGTTGACTAATAAAATCTATGGGGAGAAGAGAAGGGTTACTCTATTTAGACTGATCAGAAATGACTGTCAGGACTGATGTTCACAGTTGGGTGTCTGGGATGCCGTGGTGGCTCAGTGGGTTGAGAATTTCCCTACAGCCCTGGGTCCCAAGGATCGAGTCCCAGCCCCAGACTGGCAGACCCATATGCTGAACTGGGGTGTGCTTCCCATTTGGGAGGCCCCCAACCCGGTTCCTACCCTGCGTGGTCCCATGCCTACCTGTGTAGAATGAAACCATGTCAAAAACTGATGACATACGACTATGGAGACTGCTCTGGGCCCTCTCCTTTCTCTCTCTCTCTCTCTCTCTCTCTCTCTCTCTCTCTCTCTCTCTCTGTCTCTGTCTCTCTCTGTCAAAACAATAAAATAAACCTTAAAAAAGAAATAAGCACATCTTATGTTTCTAATAAAAATAGCCAACATACATTCTATATATTCTGTACCTTCTGCTTTCCGAGTGTATGCAATGTGTTTTCCATATTTAATCTGCACAACAAATTATTATTAGTTATCATTCCCATGCATAAAAAGAGAAAATGAATCTCAAATAAGAAAGATGGTGTGCCCAAAGCCCTCATTCAACCTCATTCAAGTCTAAAGTCCTTCCACTTTCTACTTCACCCTTTGTCCCAGGATAACCAGAGAAATCAGAACCCAAAGAATTAAAACTGTGGGAGCCCATTGGCTTTGTAAACTGTCTTCACTGTGAGCACAACATGAAGCACCCCTAGAAATTATGCCAATGCCCACTTCACACCTAGACCTCCATAAGGAAACCTCACCCTGGATTTTCTCCCCACCACTTAATTATTTATACACAGAACCAGCACTCTGGACATTTCTGCCACCACTATCCATCCTTATATATCACCTTAAAAGGTTAGAGACAAACACATTCTCTTTTTCAGAAAGTTATTTCAGCTTTGCATTGACATATGCTGTACTGACAAAGGGCTGCAGGCCTTTCTCTCCTCAAAACTTTCAAAACAGAAGGTCTCTGTCCAAAATAGAAGTGCATGTTACACTGTTCCCATAAAAGAAGGAAACAAGAGGAATCTCAGAGCCACAAACATTCTATTTCCAAGTTCAGAGCAAACACAAAATATGTCAGCCCAGAGGGGATGGATTTGGAGGGAAGCAGGAGCGAGACATGCGAACTTTATTCTATGTTTAAATCCCAACATATGGGCCATTCCTTTTTTTGGAATGATAATACTGCCTTTCATATTTTGATAATTAATGATTTTAAAAAGGAGCTAACCTACATTTGAAGGTCCCAGTTGGTTATCCCACGATTAGTAGGTGGAGACTATGTGCCCATTTTGCAGACTATATTTGAATTAATCATTTGGCATTGCCCAAGGTCACCTAGCTATTTAAAGGTAGAGTGTAGATGAGAATCTGGGCAGGTATTTTTTTTTTCATTATTTAAAGAACTCTTCTATTATTGTTGGTATATAATATTATATTAGTTTCAGTTATAAAACATAGTGATTAGACTTTTATATAACTCATGAAATATTCTTATTTCTCCTGAGAAATCTCATTTTCTGGTATCAACATTTAACAATTTGGTGTATTCCTAAAATGAAACCTGCTGAGGTTCAGGGTTGGAATGAGGCTCCCTTCAGGTGCTTGAATGACGAACATGTGTTTCTGAAGGTTAGCGACTGGGACATAGCACCTGAGCCACGGTACCAGAAGCAGTGCTCTGCAGTGGCCCGACTCGGAACTCAGCTGACCTCTGGGACGTTCCTATTTGTCAGTGTAATTGAAAATGCACTTGAAAAGTCAAATGAAACAAATCCTTCACATCTTTTCCATGAATGAAGGTGGCTGCCTCTCATAGTGCACTGCATGGTGCTCCTAGCACTAGGACCTGTGTCCCAGGACTGCAAACTTGAACCCTTCTCTATAGCTCACTTGAATCCCTATTACTCCCCTTGGCTTTTATTTGACCTAGATTATGTTCCTAATCATGACAATAGACTGCAGTTGTTCAGTTATTCCTAGCTGCTACAAAATTCAGGCCCCTTATTATACATAGATCTTTGGTCCCAGAATGCTTCTTTAGTACTTTACAAACAGGTATATAAATGTGTAGCTTTCTTTTTTATTTTAATTTTTTCTCTAATGGGATACGAGTAATTTCTCAGTAGCATGGAGTTGAAAACATAGACAGAGCTCCCTGTCACCCTTATTCAGAGTGCTAAGTTTTCCAAGTTTTGCATGTCAAAATTTTAGGTTGAGATAGGAAGCAACCTGTTCAGATAAGTGTCTACACTGCTGTATCTGCTCAGACTTAATGACTCACATTGGTTTGGGCTGTCAATTCACACAGATGATACAGGTTCTGGTTCCCAGTTCTCAGGCTCTTCGCCATGCAGCTCAGCATCAGATGACTGACAAGACATCCCATTTTAAATGGAACAGAAAACAATGGGACTGTCCCATTTCAAACGGTACATATGTTCAGCCTAGTCCCTCTGGGCTAAATTCAAGGTGTCAGTAGGCTGACCATACATACCGTTTGAACTAGGACAGTACTGTTGTTGTATGTCCCATTTAAATCAGGATGTCTAAACAGCCTACTCAAAAGTTTAAATACGACAGCCCTTACCCCAATACCTACCTTGTGTTGGGAAGCAGATTCTCTTTTCTACTGCATAATTTCATTGCAATTATTGACTCTAAGTTATATCTAACAAATTTTAGAATCTAAAGTTTCTTGCTGGTAGGACTATGAAAATTCACACAAAAAATAAAGAATTGGGGGGAAGCCAGGATGGTTCAGTGGGTTAAGCACTCACTTTGCGGCGCCGGGAATCAGGGATCGAATCCCGGCCTGTGCGGACCCATGTGCTGAACTGGGGAGTTCCCCCAGTTCAGTTCTCTCTCTGTCTCTGTATCTCTCTCTCTCTCCTCTGTCAAAAAAAAAAAAAAAGATTAATAAATAAATAAATAAATAAATAGTGAGTAGTGTGTATGTGTGTGTATACATTCATTAGTGTGCAGGTTTTATAATTTGCTAATTAATTTTTCTCTACTTTAACCATTCTTTTTAACATAATCATGTGACTTCTCTCCTTTATTTTACTAATATGGGAAATTACAGTGACTTTCCAAATGCTAAATCAAATGTTAATTCTGGAAATAAAGAACCCAATTTTATTAAAAGAGTATGTTTGCTTTCATATAACTCAGGAGTTGGTATAATAATGAGTGTTTACAAATTTTCTACCTATGTCCCTCAAGAGGTTGCCCTCCTTTACAAACTCCTTGTCAGCTTTTGTTATCAAGTTATAATGAGTTAGGAAGGACTTCCTCATATGCTATGCTCTAGACAAGTTTGTTTCACATCTGTCATTTCTTTCATAAATATTTTGTAGATTTCACTGGCCAAAATTTGTCAGTCTGCAGTTGTGGTTGTGTGACTATTTCATGGACAGCATGTTTCCCAGAGGTTTGATTTTTTTTTTTAAGCAAATATAGGACTAGGCAGGTTATTTATGCCTCTGTGCATCATATTTGGTTAAATTCTATTCTTTAGACACTTATTTCACCAACATTTTTAAAATTATTGACAGAAAATTGCTCAGAGTACCCTCTTACTATCTTTTTAAAGTGGCTACAGATTCTGTTGGGATGGTTTTCATTTGTAACTGTTTTAGACCATCCATCCTTCTGTTCCCTATTCGTTGTCTCCAGAAGTTTATCAATTATGTCAGTCTTTTCAAATCACTTTACCTTTATTTATTCTCTATAGTGAATTCATTTTTTATCCCAATGTGTTTGTTCTAGTCTTCATTGTGTCCTTCACTTTAACTTCTTTGGGTTGAACTTGATAATTTCTTTAGAAAGTCTTAAAATAAGGCTTTACTTATATTCTACATGTTTAAGGTGAATTATTTTCTTGTTTGTATTCTAATTTCTATTTTTGCATTCCTTTTATCCAGTGATTGTTTAGAAGAATGCTGCTTAATGTTCAAACATCTAGAAAATTTTAGTTGTCTTTTTGCTACTGACTTCTACCATAACTCCTGTCTGGTCAAAGAAAATATTTATTTTATATTCTCTCTCTCTCTCTCTCTCTCTCTCTCTCTCTCTCTCTCTCTCTCTCTCTCTCTCTCCTCCCTCCTTCTTTATATTTGTCTCTATATCCTTTTTTTAAATAACATCTTTGAAATCATTGTTTGTAAAGGCACCAAACGAGTATTAGCATCTGAACCAAGGCTGTTCAACCTTTGGCTTCCCTGGGCCACCTGGGAAGAAGAGTTGGCTTTGGAAATATTTAAAATACACAGCACTAACAATAGGCATCCTGGGTTGCATGCAGCCTGCAGGTCACAGGTTAAACAAGTTTGATCTAAACCTTTCCACTAAAGGTTTTGAAAATTTCAATCATTTGAAATTTTTATATATCCCAATTGTGGTTCCAAACTCATGTACTCTTAAAAATTAGTTTACATTTTATTGCTGCTGAAGGCATGATTTTAATTATTATTTTAATCAAGATTCTTGCTGACTTTGTATCTTCTTACTGATCAGTAACAGAATGGCATGTTAATATCACCCACATTAATCTTACCTTCATCTTTTTGTTAATGTTGTTGTTTTTGTTTTAGTTCTATCAATATTTGTTGTGCATATTTTGAATTGAGTCCCTCAAAAAGATATGTTGAGGCCCTAACCCCTGGAACCTGTTATTGTAGACTTATTTAGAAATAGAGTCTTAGCAGGTATAAGATGAGGTCGTACTGGATTAGAGTAGGCCTTAATTCAAAACAACTATCCTCACACGAAGAGAAAACAGAGACATGGGGCCAGGAATGGCAGGTAAAGAGACAGAGGTACACAGAGAGAACACCTTGTGATGCCAGAGGTAGAGGCTGGAGTGCTGCAAGCCAAGGAATTCCAAGAACTGACAGTCACCACTAGATACTAAGAAGGGGCAAGGGAAGATTCCTCAGTTTCAGAGGGAGCCTGGCCCTGTCAACCCCTTCACTGAAGACTTCTAGCCTCCAGAACTGTGAGAGAACATGTTTCCAGTATTTTCAGTCACTTCCTTACAGTAGTCCTTGGAAATCAATAGGGAGGGTATGTTATTAGATGCATGGAAATTTAAAGGTTATATAATTTTCTAGTAAATTGAAACATTTATCACTATTATATATACCAGTTTAACCATGTTTTTTGCCTTAAAATCTACTTTGATTTTATCATAATATTATTGCTGCTTCTTTCTAAGTATATTTATGGTATACTTTTTTGCATCTGTTCATTTTCATACTTCATGTATTCATTTGTCTCTTATATCTTACAAAATTAAAAAAAAATAAACCCAATAATCTTTGTCATTTAATTGAATTATTTTGTTTTCTGGCATCTAATATTAATTTTGTGCATAAATCTACTATTTTCTTATTTGTTAATTAACCACCTCTCTATTTTATTTCTCTCCCTTCTCTCTTTATTTAAGAATTATTATTATTATTATTATTACTTAGTTGCAATGCTTACATTTACTTATTAGCTTGTTACCCTAGAAAATCTAACATACCTCCTTGACTAATTGAAATTCAATGTAAGTCAGTACTTTTACCATTTATTAAACAAAGCAAGGACATTATAGCACTAATCTATATATAATCACATTTTATAATGCATGCTATTTTAGTTATTTTAATTCTATATGTTTTAACTCTCATAATATATATTAGTATTTAAATATACTTAGCATTTATTTAAATGTATCTACATTTTTACTCTTTTCATTGCTTTTTATTCATTTAAGCTCTCTTGATCTTCTATCTGGAATTAATTTTTATTTCATCTTGAAGTACCTGCTTTAACATTTGATTTACTGTGTGTCTGATAGTGTTAAACATCCTCAGGACTGTGTGATTATGTCTGTTTGAAAGTATATTTATTTTTGCTTCATATATGAAAGCTATTTGTATTGATTACAAAATTGTAAATTGATAGATATTTTTTTCAGCACTTTGAATATATAATACAGTTATCTTCCCCTTTTAATTATTGATGTTGTGAAATCATGTGCTAGCATTATTGTTGTTACTTTAAATTAATATATCTTTCTGCCCCCAACCCCAGGATGATTTTAAGATATTTTCCTTTACCTTTGGTTTGCAATTTTACTATTACGTTCTTATGTCTGGTTTTTAAAATGCCTCTACTACTTGAGATTCAGCTTCTTGAATATGTGACTTTATATTACATGGCAGTTTATAGACATTTATAAGCCATTATTTATTAAAATATTGATCTTCCATGTTTCTTTTTTTTTTGTCTCTGGGATTTCAATTGCACGTATATTACATCTTTTTACTATATTTTATGTTTTTTACTTTTTTTTTGGTATTTTTCTTGCTTTAACTCTTGATTCTTCAATATAAATAGTTTCTTCTCAATTATGTTTCATTCACTAATCCTCTTTTCACTGGTGGCCAATTTGCTGATAAACCCAAAATAAGTTTATAAATATGGTTAAGTTCTAGGTTTTGTATCTGCCCTATTGTTTATATGAATTAAAATGTGCATTCGCAGTAAAAAGTGGTCACAAATATTTCCTAGAGTCACTGATGGGAAGCCACTACAGTTGCATAAAGCAGACAGCAAAAAACAAACTGAGAATCAAAAAAAGATCTAACAGTTTAAGCACAAGGATATGTGCTAGGCATAGCACAAACATAGAAGAAAAACAAGATCATTAGGAAGGCCACACGCTAAGAAAGTAAGAATGTATTACTGACTTAAGATTAATGTAGCTAGAACACCAAAGAACAACCCCCCCCCACACACACACACACCTTATTTGCTGCCCTCCAATAGGCTAATAAGTATAGAGTAAAAAATAACAGTGCAATGCTAACAATAGAAATACAAGAGATAATTTCTCCAGGAGCACAAAGCAAAGGGGAGATACAAAGCCAAAAAGGAAGCAGACGTTGTGAAATAACCTCTAGAAACCCAGCACACAATCTAAAGCCAAAGAATCACCACAA
This sequence comes from Craseonycteris thonglongyai, assembly GCA_004027555.1. Classification (NCBI taxonomy): domain Eukaryota; kingdom Metazoa; phylum Chordata; class Mammalia; order Chiroptera; family Craseonycteridae; genus Craseonycteris; species Craseonycteris thonglongyai. The sequence continues at coordinate 9,747 of PVKE010017999.1, forward strand.
ATGGATGTGGAACTGTTCTGGGAAAAACTATTCTATTTCTTTATTGTACTAGTGGTTATATGAATGTATATATGAAAATATGTACCCTCCCCCCAAAAAAAGGGTCAGTTTTGCCATATTATAACTAAAAATACTGAAGGAACAGGAAATAGGGAATGCTGGGATGGCTCAGTTGGTTGAGCACTTGCCTTGCAGCCCCAGCATCTGAGGATTGTATCTCGGCCCCAGCCCATGAGGACCCATATGCTGAACTTAAGTGTACCCCAAATTCAGTTCTCACCGACATGAGCTTCCCATGTGGGAGGCCCCAAACCCAGTTCCTGCCCTGTGCAGCCCTGCACCCACCTGTGAAGTGAGACTATATAAAAAACTGATGACATACAACTATGGAGACTGCTCTCAGCCCTCCCCCTTCTCTTTGTCTCTCTTTGTATCTCTCTCTCTCTCTCTGTGTCAAAAACAATAAAAATAAATCTTAAAAAAAAAGAAACAGGAAATAAAAATGTCTTTCACAAACAAAACCTAAGATAATATAATGCAAATAGACCTACTCACAAAGAAATATTAACAGAAGTTGTTGAGGCAAAGGGACCAGGATATTGTTTAGAAATTTAGATCTAGAAAAATAAATGTAAATCTTTAAAATAAAAAATATAATGGTGAAATAAAATTCACATTATTTACTTATTCTACTTAAATTTTTAAAATTATATAGGTTTAAGTGCACATTTCTATAATACATCATGTATGTATTGCATTGTGTGTTCAGCACTTAGATTCAGAATAAAAGCAGACTGCTGTCACCATACACCAAAATTACGCAAAACAAATCAAAGATATAAACATAAGAAACAATAAGTTGCATAAAAGAAAGCATAGCTACTAAACTAATGGACCTTGAATTCAAAGAGGATTTCATGATTTTGACTTCAAAGGCAAGAGAAGTAAAAGCAAAACTAAATAAACTGAACTATATCAAATTTAAAATCTTCTGCACAGCAGAAGAAACCATCAAGAAAAACAAAAAGGAACCCAACTAAATGAGAGAAAATATTTACAAACAACATTTGTTATAAGGTATAATGTTCAAAATACATAAAGAACTCAGACAACAACAAAAAGAATCCAATCAAAAAATGGCCAAAGGATCTGAACAGACACTTCTCCCAAGAAGACATACAAATAGCCAACAAATATATGAAAAACTGCTTAACTTCATTAGCTATTAGGAAAATGCAAATCAAACTCCCAATGAGATATCACCTGTTGGAATGTGGCTATAATCAATAAGAAAAAGTGCTAGAGAGGATGTGGAGAAAAAGGAATCCTTGTACACTGCTGGTGGGAATATAAATGAGCAAAACTACTATAGAAAACAGTATATAGTTTTTTTAAAAAAAAAAAGGAAAATAAATAATAATAAGAATAGAATTACCACATGACACAGCAATCCCTCTTCTGGGTACCTAGGCAAAAAACCTGAAATTTTTTTTTAAGATTTGTTTTATTGTTTTTGACAGACAGAGAGAGTGAGACAGAGAGAGAGAGAGAGAGAGAGACAGAGAGAGAGAGACAGAGAGAAACAGAGAGAAGGAAGGGGGCCCAGAGCAGTCTCCATAGTTGTGTGTCATGAGTTTTCGACACCGTTTTGTTTCACACAGGTGGGCGGGGGGGGCGGCATGCAGGGTGGGAACTGGGCTGGGGCCTCCCACATGGGAGTCATACCCCCTTGAGCTAGGGCCAAACTGGGGGACAAGAACCAAAGTGGGAGCCTCCCTCATGGAAAGCACACCCTAGTTCAGCATATGGGGCTGCAGGGGCCAGGGCCAGGATTTGATCCTCAGTCCCCAGGGCTGAAAAATGAGTGCTTAACCTGCTGAGCTATCCCGGCTTCCCCCTAAAATTTTTTATCTGTAAAGGTAAATGTGCCTTGGGGATGCCAGGATGGCTCAGCGGGTTGAACACTCATCTTGCAGCCCTGGGATCTGAGGATCAAATCCTGGTCCCGACCCGTGTGAACTCATATGGTGAACTGGGTGTGCCCCCAGTTACGGTAGTTTCTCACCAGGGTGAGCTTCATGTGGGAGGCCTCTAGTCTGGTTCCTGCCCTGTGCAGCCCCACATTCATCTATGGAATAAAACTATGTAGAAAATTAATAAAGTGCATCTATGGAGACTGCTCTGGGCCCTCCCCCTTCTCTCTGTCTGTCTCTCTCCCTGTCAAAACCAATAAAAATAGATCTTTATAAAAGAAAAAGCTATATGTACATCAATGTTCATTGCAGCATTATTAACAGTGGCCAGGACACAGAAGCAACTGAGGAATCCTTCAACAGATGGTTGGGTAAAGAAGATGTGGTACATATACACAATAGAAGATTATTGATCATAAGAAAATATGAAATACTATCATTTGTTACAACATAAATGGATCTTGAGATTATCATGTAAAGGAAAATATGTCAAAGAGAAAAAGTCAAGAATCATATGACTTCACTCATATGTGAGATACAAAACTGAAGCAACAAATGAACAAGAAACACAAAAAAACAAACACTCATAGACACAGATAACAGTTTAGTTGTTACCAGAGGGTAAGTGGGGAGATAGAGTGGTAGAAGAGGAAAAAGGGGGTCAAGTATGTAGTGATGAAGGGGAACTGACTCTGGGTGGTATTTACTTATTTTATTTACTGTAGAAGATAATTGGTAAATAATATAAATGTTTTGAGTTTTGAGTGAAAAGTAGAATGTATGACAAAAGTATCACAAAAGATGATGGTTGGGAATATACTCCTGCACATATAATTCTTCTACTCAATATGAGGTAATGTACAGCTATTTGAATGAGACTCATTAATTAAAAATGTATTTGGGCCACACACAAAATGTTTTAAATAGCATGAATAATATTAATAAGTCAATAGAGAAAAAATTCTCAAGTTATTCAACAGAAGTCAGAAAAAAAAAAGAAATAAAGAACAGATGGAACAAACAGAAAACGAAGGTGGTAGACACAAATCTAACCCTATCTATAATCATATTGAAGATGAATGGTGTAAACAAGTTACTGAAAAGTTTGAGATTGTCAAACCGAACACAAAGAAGACCCGACAATTGCTATCTATAAGACATCACATTAAATGTAAAAATATATGTTAAAAGTAAAGAAAAAAAAACCCTGTGCTCTGACAATTAAGTTTGCAAACTCATCCTAGAAAAAAGTGCTACATATCTCATTGCTGAATATTCCTATAGTCACCTTTGAACTACTCCCCTTAGGAAGCTATGCACTGATGCCAGCACCTAGTCCACCCTTCAAAGCAATTTTGAAACTCTTTTTGGTATGGGCATTAGAGCCCTCATTGTATTACCCTTGATGTCCTGGATGTCATCAAAATGTCTTTCTTTCAATATTTTCTTTATCTTCAAGTAAAGAAAAATGTCATTGGGGCCTAGATCAGGAGAGTAGGGAAGATGCTCCAATACAGTTATTTGTTTACTGGCTAAAAACTTCCTCACAGACAGTGCCGTATGAGCTGATGCATTGTTGTGATGCAAGAGCCATGAGTTGGTGGTGAAAAGTTCAGGTCATTTTCATCCAACTTTTTCATGCAACATTTTCAGCACTTCCAAAAAGACAACTTAGTTGACTATCGAGTTGGTACACATTCAGAATGAAAAATCCCTCTGATATCAGAAAAGGTTACCAACACCATTTTGATTCTTGATTTGAACTGGTGGAACATTTTAGTCATGGAAAATTGGCTGACTTTTATTACGTACTTTGATGCTTTGTTTCAGGGTTGTATTGGCACACCATGTTTAATCACCAGTGATAACATAACCCAAAACATTACCTTCCCTCTCCAAAAGTTCTTGGCAAACTGAAGCTCCAGTATGCCCCCTATAGCACACAAAAACACAAAACAGCAATAATGAACATCACTCAGCAAGATACAACCATGCATCCACATGGACACAACTGGGAGACACTGATATACTAAGGTTATGAAACTTTACCAAGTTGTTCATACAGGCTGCAATGTAAGCACATGGTGAAATGTACACAAATTTGATTGTCAGACCTCGTATATCATGCAAACACTAACGAAAAGAATGCTGAGTGCTATATTAATTTCACACAAAGTTAACTTCAAAACAGAATATTGTCAAAGACAAAATGATCGTTAGCTAATGATAAAACGGTTTACTTGAGAATTCATATTAACCTTAAATATGTGTACATCTAACAACAGAGCTTCAAAATACATGAGAAAAAGTTAGTACCGTAGAACTCAAATGAAAGGTAGACAAATCTATGATTAGAATCAGAGCTTCAAACTTCTCTATCAGTTGACAGTGAAAGCAGGAAGAAAATCAGTAGACCCCAGCAATCCAAAATGTAGTCTAGAGTTTGACAAATGCACCCAACTGTACTACATGTGTATAATATAACCACACTAAAGAGTGTGGGAAAGAAATGATCAAATTATCTTTGGGAAGCAAGGATTTCAACTAAATAGATCATGAGGCTAACGACAAAAAGAACTGTATGTAAACATGGCATTCTAACTGATAAATTTGTTTCTCATAGGAATACAGTTTAGTCATTCCAAATTATTCACATATACACTAAATTCAGACAAAATAATATATGTTTAGAGAGTGAAAGCCAGGTTCTTCACCATTAGAAAAAGCTGTACTAAATAAGCAGTGAGGCAATGCTGGAGCGAATACATGATGCTGGATTAGAGTTGAGTGTATCATATGTGATATAGTCAATGGAGTTGACTATATCACATAATGCAATATTTTAATCTATATGCAAACCATATACAGAGATACATATGTGCAAATACACAGGGTCCAACCAGAAGTAATGTCATTTGTCGAGTATTAATAGTATAGTATAAATAAGCTTGTTGTCTTAGTAACCTTCATAACCTTTGTTACTAAGATTTGGTATAGATTGCCAGATCATAAAAAAAGTGGGGCATTACCTATGAAAGACCCTATGGAGATTCCTCAGAACATTGGGAATGTAGCTACCATATGACTCAGCAATCTCCCTTCTAGAGAGCTACCCAAAAGAATTTGAAAACCTTAGTCCATAAAAACATATATACCCCAATGTTCACTGCAGCTCTATTCATGATGGCCACGTCATGGAAACTACCAAAGTGCTCTTTGATAGGTGACTGGATGAAAAAAAAAACCAAAACAAAACTGTGGTACATATATACAATTGGATATTACTCAGCTATAAGGAAAGGTGAAATATTATCATTTACAACAACATGGATGAAACTTGAGGTTATCACTCTAAGTAAAATAAGCCAGAATGCAAAAGCTAAGAACCATGTGACTTCCCTCATATGTGAAATATAAAACTGAAAGCAACAAAGAAATAAAACCTCATTGACATAGTCAATAGTTCAATGGTTGCTTGAGGATAAGAGGGGAGAGAGGTGAGAGAGTAGTGGGGGTGCTAAATATATGGTGATGGAAAAAAAAGTGAACTCTGAGTGGGGAACACATTGAAACAAAAAGACGAAGTACTATAGAATTGTACACCTGGAACCTAGGTAATTTTTATTAACCAATGTTACCCCAATAAATTTAACAAAAAGGTGCATTACTTCTGCCAGACTCTTTATATACAGAAATACATATATTAATATATATACACACACATATTTATATTTATAAAGAGAGTGAGAGAGAGATCTTGATCTCTAACTATTGTTCTTGGCTCCTTGGAGAAATAAACAATTTTGGGTCTGGGACAGGATGATACAAGATAAGCACGAAGTACCTTTTGGTGCCAGAATTAAGAAGATGCTTAAAAAAGAAGAAGCATAAAAGGATGAGGCCGTGTCAAAAGATCACAGGACCCAATATGAAAGAGCCCCCACTGACCAAAGTTGGAATTATTTGAGCAACAAAATGAAAATGATAGTATTGGGCTATAAGCCCAATACTAAAATACATACCCACACATGTCCATTCTGATATAAATACATAACTGAGTAAATAAATGTGATATAAATGGTCACCAGTTCTTACAGAAGAATTCCAATGAACAAAAATAGAAGAATGAGAGAATTTGAAAATTATCACTAGAATGCCATAGTAATAACTGCTGCAAACAAGAACAATTGATGAATCCTAAAGTTAGTGAATAAAATATTAAAGAAAAAGAGATTATTGCATATCTTCAAAGTATCTCTCCTGAAATATTTATTAACTACTATGCCGATATGAACATATGTCCACAAATTATTTGATAATTCTTCTAGGTAGTGGAGCTTAATTCTTCATTGTTTAGATATGTGTTGGGTATAGTGAGTCACATATAACAAATAGAGTAAGAAAAGGGAAAAACAATAATGTTATGGTAAAGAAACCTGGCAGAAATTACTATAACCAAGTGATCAATGTTAGAGTCATCTGTCATATTAATAGCATGTGCTCCTCATAATGAAGCAATGTAAACGAGCCATCACCTCTCAGATGTTTTTCTCCAAAAGGTATAACCTCAATACAATAAAGAGAAAAAAAATACAAACCTAAATCATGGAACATTTTATAAAATTTCTGACCAGTACATTTCAGTAGTGTCAAAGTCACTAACACAAGGAATAATTGAGGAATTATGAATGATTACATTAAGGATATGTGATAACTAAATGCAGAGTACAATGCAGGATTAGATTCTAGAATTAAAAACAAACAAACAAACAAAAACCCATTAGTGGAAGAACTAAGGATATCTGAATAAAGCTCATAGTTCAGCTATTTGTGTTGTTCTTGTGTTAATTTCTTAGTCTTGACAATTGAAGCATGGTTAAGTATGGTGTTAATGTTAGAAGAAGTTGTGTACAGGGTATACAGAAACTCTCTTTACAAGTCTTCTCAAAGTCTGAAATTACTTTTGAATAATTAAAAAATGTTATTTGGAGTCTAATAATATTCCACCTTGGAAATAAAGACCCCTGGGTTTAATAGCCTGCTTTGATGTGCTGTTTTGAATTATCACCAGCTTTCAGTCAATCCTAGTGGTTTCCATGTCTAAAGAGCATAGATTCTCTCCTCACGATGATTGTTTTTTGGTGTCATCCAAGTTGAAATAGATTCAATTTGTGATAACTTTTATCCAGCTGGATTTTATTTGTTGTCTGTAAATGTGAATCCTAAGTCTCACCAATTTAAAAATAAAAGTCAGTCTTGCAATCATTTTGTACATATTTCATGCCATTGTCCTGACTGCCTCACAAAACGGAGTACATATCTTTCCCTAAATTGTCTAATAGTCATTCTCGTAACGTAGTACTTACATGCTATGTCTCATTAAAACAATTTTATAGATATTTATATACTTCATTGTGTATATTATCGTATGTCTTCTGTTTTTCTTGTGATTTATCCTTCAATTAACATTTCCAAATATATGTAGATAAATTAAGTGG
>PVKE010017999.1:17317-30187 GCA_004027555.1 Craseonycteris thonglongyai
CACAAAGAGTAGAGTCAAGTATTTTGGATAATGACTTAAATATGACATGGGCAAAATAAATAAATAAATAAATAAAGCAAAAGCAATATTTAATATTTGCATAATATTTTATGGTACTTCATATATGTTTTTTCTTTATTGTGTTTCCGTGAGACAATGAGGTTATTAGTTTAATACTACAATGATGTTTTATAAATACTTCTTTACCAATATCTTTTATCTATGTAAACTCCAAGTGGTAAGAATACCATAGTCATAATTATATCATGAATGCCTAGTAATAGCCTGACAAAGAGTTGGTAATATATAAATATGGCTTAAATAAATAATTTTTATAAAAGCACCTTTTCTAGGGTTATATCTTATAGCAAAGGTGCATGAAGAAATAAATTTAGAGCTTTAAACTTTAACGGTAATAATAATAAAACAATCATGTGATGGTATGCAATAGAAATTAAAAAAAAAAAGGTGGGGGGGGAAATGCCAGGATGGCTCAGCAGGTTGAATGCTTGTCTTGCAACCCTGGGGTCTGAGGATTGAATCCCAGCCCCGGCCCTTGTGGACCCATATGCTGAACTAGGTGTGGCCCCAGTTAGATTCTTGCCAGGCTGTGCTTCCCACGCAGGAGGTCCCCAGCCCATCTCCTGCCCTGTGGGCCTACTCTCCCACCTGCATGAAATGACACTATGTCAAAAACTAATGATGCACAGCTATGGAGACTGCTCTGGGCCCTCCTTCTTCTCTCTGTCTCTCTCTGTTTCTCTGCCAAAAACAATAAAATAACTTTTAAAAACAAAATTTAAAAAAACTAAGTTAAATATAAAAAATATGAAAATATATAAAAATTAATTTAAACAATATTCTGTGTTTTGAAAGTAAATATTCAACAAAACAAGTTTAAAAATAGAAAAATATGCAAGTAACAAAAGAAGATGAAACTAATTGTAGAAGAAATCTTTAATTTATAATAAAATGCAACAGATAGCATCAATTGATTAATATAAAATTTTGATGTAACAGAAAGTTCTCATATCATACTAAGATTCAAATTATCAAAGTTATTGCAAAATAAAATAGAAAAACTGAATTGATCCATAACATGAAACACAGCTGATAAATGTGTTAATGACCCAAATGAAGCCTCAGGTCTCATTAATTATAAAAACTAGTTCTTACAAATATTTAGTAGTAGAAAATTTTCACACAACAGAACATGATCTAAAGCTCTGAAGAAATAAAGCAAACCAATTTAATTTGTAAGGTAAATACAATCCTGATATTTAAAAAAATACCAGAATAATACAAACAGAAAACTATACATCAATGAACATAGATTTGGAAACTCTCAATTTTTTCTTAGTAGAATTTAGTGACTCACTAAAACAATTCCACCATGACCAAATAAGGTTTAATTTTTTAACCACAATAATGGTTAAATAAAGAGAAACTTACTATTAAAAACACATCAAATGAGTTGGTTGAATCAGAAAAACAAAGTAAGATAAAATTCATTTGCATAGGAACTAAAGGCCTTGTTAAATTATAAAACTTTTTTCTAATACATGCTATATACTAAGAACCAATATGCAGAATGATAATTAACATTATGAAATAATAAAGACATATTAATAAACAAGAGGATTTAAATAAAGATATGATTACTGTTTTCATTGTTCTTTAATACTCTTCAGGATAATCAAGTCACTTGTAATAACAACAAAAATAATATTATAAAGAATCATTTGTTGAATATCCTCGACTTTCAGTTTTAGTTCTAATGTTTATTATGCCATTAAATTGCCACATCTCTCTGAGACAATAGATGATATGATTTGTCCAAGGTCTGATAATCCTGGCCCCAATCATGGACTTTGCAGGAAACTAGTTCTATGACATTTTTTTCTTGATTCTAAATTTGTCTGTTTTTTAATTAAATTTATTGGGTTAACATTTGTTAGTAAAATTATATAAGTTTCAGGTGTACAATTCGATAATCATCAGAGTGTTGCATTGTGTGCTCACCACCCTGTCAGTTCTCCTTCCATCACCATATATTGACCCCCCTCCCTCCTTCCTTATCCCTCTCTCCACTTACCCTCAGTTAACCACTAAACTATTGTCTATGTCTATGAGTTTTTATTTGTTTGTCTTGTATCTTTGGTGCTTTCAGTTTTATATCTCACACATGAATGAAGTCATATGGTTCTTGACTTTTCTGTCTGACTTATTTCGTTTAGCATACTAATCTCAAGAACCATTTATGATGTTGCATGACTTTTGGCAAAGGTAAATGAGCAAAAATAATTCTAGATAATTCATGAGAGAAATGGGAACTAGGAAACAGTATAAGCAAGGTCTTGAAAAATAAAAGTTTGTCTTTGCCAATAACCAACAAAATGTGCATTAGGCAACCAGTACTCTTTTCATTTATGAAACTGGTGAAGTATAAACAAGGTAAATATCTGGCCCTAGAGAACATAAGAAAAATGTTTTGACTTGTATAGTAAAGAGGACAATAAAAATAATAACGATATGTGTTAGAAAGCATAATACTTTTTTAAGTTCTAGATGGGATTAAGTAAATTGTCCACTATTGGGGGGGGGGGAACTTTGAAAATATGTTTCTATGTATATAGTTTCATAGTAGTGAAAGATAAGAAGCAATCTATTGTTTTAGTAATAGTGGATAGTTGAATAAGCTACAGTTGATCTACTAATGTTACATGCATCTGTTAAAATGTTTTCATAAATCGTGTAAGAAGATTTAAATATATTAATTTTAACTAACAAAAAGTGAAAACAAAATGAACACTTTGATTATAACAAAGATATTTACACATGAAATCTATCATGACATTGGTTATAAAACAATTAACCAGCGATGCCCTTGAGCTGTGGCTTCTGGAGAGTCATTAAATGGTAGAATGCAAAAGACACCAGTGTTCTGTTTTCATATCAGCCTCTCCCTTCTAATGTTACTGTAAAGCATTATTTCTATTCTAAAGCTGCAGCGGAATGCTGATGATGCCAGTGACTATAAAGAGATGGTACTTGAACTTCAGGAGATGAAGAGCTGCACTTTCATCCAGTTTCATCCAATGAAAAGAACAGGAAGCCAGCAGGTTGCAGTGCACATGGTAGAAAAACCAAACATTGTGGGCACAGCTTGAAAAAGAAAAAAGGCTGAATATTGAGCAAAGTTTAAGAACTGAAGGACAAAGACTTGAAAAAACTCTGAGCAGTCCAATGAAAAAAATTCCAACACTGGCTCAAAAGGACATCTCCATTCCGTAAAAGTTGAATCCAAATGGAACAATGTGTTTTATTAGTGAACTGACTAAGAGTTACCACCAGTTGCTTAGTGACAATGAGCCATGTACTTAAGGACTTGCACCTATAGGTAGATATAAGTAGAGATGTACCTCGATATTAAGTTTCCTGAATAAAAGGATTTGTTGTGTTTTGGATGGGAGTGATTTGAATTGTGCAGATAAAGAGAGAAGTGGTGCATATGTGTATGTGTACACATAACTACACATGTACACATGTGTCTTCTTTTTAGCAGAACATCATAGACCATAATTGCGTTTGATGAAGAATAAATTTCTGCTTGAATAGATGGAGGTTTAAAGCCACTGTGTTTTGTCATAAATGTACGTATGTTCCTAGTTTTTAGCCACAGTTGGTTAAATCTGGACATATTAATTTCAAAGTTTGGAATGTTACCATTTCTACATACATAGTTTTTGTTCCTGTTAGTGCTTTATAATAAATACCCCAAAATGTAATGGCTTAAAACAATAATGGTTTTGCTCATAAATCTAAAATTTGAATGGATCTTGGGAAAGGTTGGCCCCTTTAAGCATTACCTAAAGTGGCCACAAGGCTGAGAACTATAAACATCTGAAAGCCTGTTTATTCATATATGGTGGTTTGTTAAGGCTTCAACTCTTACTTTTCTCTCCATGTGACCTCACCATGTGATCTCTCTGCATAGGCTAGTTTGGACTTCTTCATAGCACAATGTCTGACTTGCCCAGAGAGTGAGTATCAATGAGAGAGAGAGAGAGAGAGGATGAGGAGGAAAAGAAAAGGAAGAGGAAGAGACGAGGAGAGAGGGGAGGGGAGAGGAAGAGAGAAAAGGGGAGGGGAAGAGAGATAAGAGACCACGTAGGAGATACATTGCCTTTTGTAACCTAGCCTTGGAAGTCACAGCGTCACTTCTGCTTTCTATTAGCCAAGGCAATTGTGAAATTCATCTCTTGTTGGAGGATTGTCAATACTACACGGTAAAAAGAATGTAGTGGGATCAAATAAACCCTGGTGCTTCCATCTTTGGAAAACATTAACAGCCACAGTCCGTTCTCTGGGCACAGTAACTCCCACCTCTCATTCAAAATAAACTAATTTCTCATTTCAATAAATCATTTCAAGATCCAGGTTCTTAGCATCCAAATCATATGCAGTTGTCAGTGCAGCTCCTCAGATAATATTTCTCAGGGACAACTTGTCCAGTAAAGATTTTCAGATCTAAACACCTGCAAATTAAAAAGACAGGTTACACTCCCTTTAACACCCAACGTACAATGGTGGAGCAGGCATTGGTTAACTGTTATGGACCTTCCTGTTCAAAGAAGAGGAAGCAGGCGGCACACATTATTTACTGCTTTAATTCTGAAATCCAGCTGGACAATGATGCTAATGTTCGAAATAGTAGTCAATCCAAATGCTTGCAAACAATTCTCCATGGTCCTTTCCACTCTCTGACCTCTTAGTTCTGCAGTCTACAACATTCTTTTTCCACAAGTAATGGCTGGTGTTTGAGGGCTTGGTAGTTCTCGCTCCAAGTGCTTTCTGATAGCAGTCATTTGGAGATCCAAAGGCTTATTTTCATTTTGTATAATCCTAATCTCTTACAGAACAAAAGGGTAGGACTTTTTTAAATTTTGTGGATTTGTTATGAATCAATGTATAACCAACTATAATAGACAAAGCATTACATCCATGAATCTGTTCCAAAATAGTTTTCTCTGGATTTTCTGTCAACAGTGAGACGTGGCCATTACGAGGTCTTTTGTTTAGTGGAAAGGATCTTTCAGTCATGCCTTTTGTCTGCCTGGCTGCCACCCTAAGACACCACCTTATATCTTTATGAGGTATTAATAAAGCATCTCTCAGTCCTAACCTGGATTTTATTATTGTTCTGAAACCCTTTCTTAATTTTGAAGCTAGGAAACTGGAAATGAGAAGCAGTGGTATTTTTAAACCCAGTAACCCCTGGCTCTTTCATATTTAACAGTTATTTCTTCAGCTTGTCTCTCTCTGTATGTTTTATTATATGCAGATAAAAGAACACTTGTAATATCTTCAATACTTTGCTCAGAAATCTCCTTAACTAGTCCATCCAGTTTACTAAGTACATTTTTTTACTAAGTTATGACACATAACAGCATTGCTAAACTTCCTAAAACTACTTAAAGGATTCTCTTTTCTTCTCTTCAGTTTTCATCTACCTTGTCTTTATCCTTTAAGTTTTCACCAGTAGCCTCTAAAAAGGCCATTATACTTTCTCTAGGTCCTTTCAACTACTGTCAAAGTACTTAGTCAGAAAAATCACAATTTTAGGTTTTGCTTTTGGCTAAATACAACATCCAGTTACCAATATCTACACCAATTACCCAATTCTGAGTAACAAATCAACCCAAAACTTGGAGACTTAAATCAATAACTTTTAATTGGGTTGTGAATCTACAGTCCATGCAGGTCTCAGGGAAGGCTGTTTCCACTTTATAGGCTAGGCAGTTCAAGCTTGTCCCCTCAGATGTCTGGCATTTGATGTTGACTGTCAGCTGGGCAACAGTTTCTCTCTAGGTAGTCTCTGCACATAGGCTAGTCTGAGCCTTCACACAGGGCATGAATGGCTTCCTACAGAACAAGCATCCTAAGAAAGAAAGAGGCCAGACAGAAACTGTTTAGCCTTTTTGGACCTAGCCTTGATTGTCATGCAATGTCACATCTGCCGTTTCTCTCCGATGTAGCAGTTATTACATCAAATTTATGCCCAAACTCAATGGAAAGTAATGTAAACTAAAACCTGTTAATTCAGGGCTATTCACAGGGTGTTGTACTAGGATTATGTGGGATGGGATATATCATATTTTTCCATGTGTAAGATGATACTTTTGTCTAAAATTGTTAGACCAAAAATTGGGGGGTTGTCTTGTACATGGGAGTAAACCATGTATTGATGTCTTAATGTTGGGTTAGAAAAGTAGGGATTATCTCATACATGTGAGCATCTTATACATAGGAAAATATGGTACATTGATGTAAACATCTTTGAGAAAACAATATGGGCAATTGTTACTACAGATATGTGCTCAGTCACTCAGTCAATGAATACATCATTTTGTTTTCTTCATTCATCATGTCATTATTGTAACAATCTCTAAACCAGGTGGGCGCAACAAAGTAGAATCAAAATTCTAGTTTAGTCAAAATCCATACTGAATGCTTGATCATGTTTACCTTTGTATGAATTTATGATATATTACAAATATAAAAATAAAATTTGTAGAACACTTTTATAAAAATTCTAATAAAAGAATACATCACTCACGTTTATGATTCGCTCTTCTCTAAGTACCCCTAAAATAGCAGAGAACTCCTCCTACCCCCATAAGCCGTGTCCATATCATATGACTACACCATCAGGCAATTCTTTTTCTTTACAAACAGTGTTTTAAAAGATTTATTTTTATTGTTTTTGACAGAGAGAGAGATACAGAAACAGAGACAGAGAGAAGAGGGAGAGCCCAGAACAATCTCCATAGTTACACATCATTGATTTTTCCACATAGTTTCATTCCACAGGTGGGAGTGGGGCTGCACAGGGCAGGAACTGGGCCGGGGTCTTCACCCCAGTGAGAACTGAACCGGGGGCACTCCCCACCCAGTTCAGCATATGGGTCCACATGGGCCGGGGCCAGGATTTGATCCTCGGTCCCCAAGGCTGCAAAGGGAGCACTTAACCCACTGAGCCATCCCAGCTTCCCCGCAAACAGTGTTTTAAACTCATACCTCAAGTATTTAAATCTCATTCCCCCCTCTTCTGTCTGTTTTCTTTATTATTTTTAAATTAATTTTTATTTTTTAATTACTGTTGGCATTCAATATTAATTTATATTAGCTTTAGGTGTACAGCATAGTGGTTAGACATTTATATAATTTATGAGATAATCCCCTTGATAAGTCTAGCAGTTACCAGGCCCCATACATAGCTATTATTATAATAAAATATTATTGACTACATTCCCTATCTGCACTTTATATTCTGTGAGTATTCTGTAATAATTGGTCCAGAATCGAGTACCACATTCAAGATGAACTGATCAGATTGTGAGCTGAACCATATTTATATTAACAGTTGGACAGAAGTTTGGTGAACTCGTGATATCAAACAACTTGTCCTCCATGGCTAATCATACTTCCTTTATATATTTCAAGTGTAGATAAGCTTTAGTTGCATTCCTGCATAATGTTTGATTCACAACTTTTTTTGATTCCATAAAACAGAATATAATTCTAAAAAGTTCCATTCATGCCTAAACTAGTTATAATTGCTTAATGTTAACTAAAACAAACTAACCTTTATATATGTATGTACATATATAGTATATATGTATTAAATAAATAAATGTATAAATATGAATGTATATTTCATAACAGGTAAAAATTATAATTAAAATTAGACAGTTAAACTCTTACAGGCATAAAAATATTACATGTGCTTGAAACTTCATCTTTTTTTTTAATATATATTTTTTTATTTTTTTATTTTTGACAGAGAGAGAGAGAGAGAGACAGAGAGAGAGAGCTGAACTGGGGGAGCTCCCAGTTCAGCATATGGTTCCTCACGGGTCGGGGCCGGGGCCGGGGCTGGGGCTGGGATTCGATCCCCGGTCCCCGGCGCTGCAAAGTGAGCGCTTAACCCACTGAGCCATCCCGGCTTCCCCATTCATCATTTTTGAGGGCTATAGAGTTAGCAAATTAATTTATAGCACACCAAAGGGAATGATCTTGCTTTAACTTTGGATATCAAGTCTGATCTAGAAATGTCTTAAATGGGTTTATACTCTAATTGCTACTGAATGACAAACAGTTGAATTGTGCAATATTTTTTGACAACTCCATTCTTTCCCAGAAGAGCTTTCTCTATCTTTTCTCAGCCATATTTCAAAATCACGTGTGTTCTATTCCTAATTAAGTAAACACCATAATCAAAATGTGCCATATCACTTGCTCTGATTTTTCTCATGGTTATTGGCAATTGAAAGGTTCACAGTACATTTTAGAGACTCATCTTTTGTAAGGAATGACAGTCTTACTGGCAACTTATATTGCTTGTATATTTGACATAATTATGTAGTAACAGACAGAGCATGCACTTCAAAATCAAATAAAGGATATAATGTTAATCAGCATTGCAATTTATGCCAAAGTCCTTGAACGTTTTAGTCTTTGTATATAATCTGAAGATTTCCAGGGTCAACAGAGCAAGGTTGGTGTGTGGATTAAGTGAAATAAAATGTGAAGTGATCTAGGTAATACCTTTATGGTATAACTACTCACTGAAATTTAACTTCAAAATCCCTCTTTTTCTTTTCTTTTCTCTCTTCCTTCCTTCTCCTGGAAACAAAAATAAGATTTGATTTTTATATTTTTGAGCACACAGTGACTTTGATTTGCTTCCTTGTGAAGAGGTGGGGGAATGTATTGGTAAACAGACAATATAATTTAGGAAATGACATAATGCAGAAAATTTTTAAAAGTTTATAAACTCAAAAGTGCAGAATATTTTAACTACCCCAAATACTATAAAAAATGTCAATTTAAGTTAAAACTTATATAATGCATATGAGTTTGCCTAGTGAAGTATGAGGTTGGGCAAAGGTGGGACTCCTGCCTAAAGGATCCCACTTCAATCCAACTCTTAATCCACATGTAAATCAGACACTCGAGGAAACCTCACTACATTCGTTGTTCTCCACTTCATTATAAAGAAAATGCCGAGCAAGATCTTTTTAGCTAAAAAAATCTAAAAATATAAAGATATGAAAGGAAAAAACCCAGTAGTAGTTAACTCTACTTCTACTTTCATATATATCTCAGAAGTAAAGCATATTTAATTTATAAATATATCTATTTTTATTCCAGCAAGACAGCTTGCCATAGCATCGCTAACCATGGGGAACACAAAGGATTTTGTTTATAACAATCAATAAGCCAAAAACTCTTCAGTGTTTTCTTAAGCCAATTTAGCTGAAGGGAACCATGTATCTTCCAGTGAGCAGTTGGATTTTGTTGGTTCTTTGTGCTCCATTATTTGCCAGCCAAGATTCAAGGTCACTGTTTCAGAGTACCTGCTTCCTGGCAGAGCTCCCTTGACCTGCCTAAGACCCTTCAAGTTGGCACACGGGCACAGACTATTTTGGGCTGTATGAAATGCAATTCATCACCCCGCTCAATGCTCCCTATTTAGTCCTGTCTGTGTCTGATCATTTGGCATTTTCAGCAGGTGAATGAAGCTCCTCACCTTCTCTGGTCTTCTCTGGAGGTAAGATTAGATGAACAGAAGTGATTATTTGCTTTAAAGCAATCAACTTCTGCCAGTGACTATGTATGTAAGTCAGTCACTTCCCTGAAGGTCAGGAAACTAAAAACAAACAAGCAAAACCTACATTGATTTTCTAATTCAAACATGTAATAGAAATTTTATAAGTATTATTTACCAGTATTATATGTATTAATGTAAATAATTAAGACTTCTCTGGGTTGTTGGTTAACTCTGTGTTTTACTTTCTTATGTTATTATTTTTTGGCTATTATCAATTTATTATTTATGCTTTTTAAAAATCACTATATTGTCCTATTCTAGTTTGTTAAATTGAAAGCTCAATTCACTTATTTCTAAAATTTGTTATTTTTCTATACTTTATCTTAAAACCATAAATTATTAAATGTTTACTAGACTTTTTTTTAATACCTAGGTGAACGTTTGTTATGTTTTGAATAGCAATTTTCACTTTCATGTTTTCTCTTCACTCAATAATTCTCTATAATTGTGTTATGTATATACAGGCTTTACTTTTCAATTAGTGCAATTATTTGTTTCTCTTTTGCTGTTAATTCTTAACTGTTTTGTCTTTTGTTTAATGACTATAGATTACATGAAATCAATTCTTGTAATTTGTTGAGATATCCTGTGGGTACTAATTCACAATCAATATTTGTGAATAGTTTATATGTGTTTTTTAAAAATAGCTGTTTTGTGAAATTGAAAATAATACATATTTATTTACTCAAATTTATTTTATTATCCAAATTTACAAAACAATTTGCAATTTCTAGTAAATTAAAATTCTGTTTGTTCCAACATTTTATTATTCAATATGCCTACCCTTATTTTTGTCTACGTATCTGTTCTGTCATGTCTGAGAGAGGTGTAATAAACTCTTTCACTAGGTTTGTAGCTTTGTCAATTTGTCCTCCATGGCTAATCATATTCCCTTTATATATTTCCAGCTATGTTTCTGGGTACATAAATATTAATGACTGTAATATTTTTGTGGTAGATGGCTCATTTCATCAAAATGAAAAATTTTGTTATTTTGCTCTTAAAGTTTTTTGGGTTTTTTTTAAATCTTGAGTTCTACTTGATCTGTTTGTTTTTGCAGCTTAAAAATCTGGTTTAAATATATAAAATTTATTCACTTATATTGATAATAATTACTAATATATTTAGATATCCTCCATCCTATCTAGTGCTTTACATTTATCTGAATTCCTAATTACTTCTTTGCCTCACTTTTTCATCTTTATATATGTCCTTATCATATTTCCTTCAAGGATTTTTGGTTGTTTTTGTTCCTCTAATGATCTATAAGTTATTAATTCTATTTCTATTTTCCAAGTATTTACCCTAAGGTGTAAGCACATGCATTTAAAGTTATATTTGTCAAACAGAATCTTACTAGCTTTAATCCATATCTATTAATATATTAGCCTCCTCCTACCAACGCTTTATATCCTTACCCCTCCAGACATGTTAATAGAAATAACCTCAAGTGTCCCTTTTACTTTCGCTACTGGACATAAGGTTTTCCATTGGTTAATGGGATTTCTGTTATTCATGGTACAGATTTATCCTAAATAGTTGGAGATTATATTTCTGAGTGTATTTTTTCTATCTGAGGGTTATTGGGCTTGATGAGCCTCTATGCAGTGTGCCGGAGTGGAGAGTTGGGATGTAACATCTTCTCCAATGGATTTCTGGGGTAGTCTCACCATGTTGACACCAGTGCTCAAACATACCGCTTCTGCCCTGCTTTCACCTTGAGCTAGCTGCTTTGTGGCTTTGCATATGCTGCTTGGGAGAAATGAATTGTTGTACAGCTGTCAGAAAGCTGACTTAGTTGGGTGTCTGAACTTATCATAATGCTTAGAGACACTGGGCCCCTACTATTGCCAGAATATTCCATTTTCAGGCTTAGAGAGACTCTGAAAAGACTCCCACCATTTTAGCAATCTTCTTCTGTGCCTGTCTTTGTCTTTGGTTTCATTTATAATTTTCATCTAAAAGTATCTCTTTTATTGGTTTCAGGTATTTGTTCACTTTCTACCAAAATAAACTTTTAAGTTTTAAGTGACTTTTTGAATTTATGGTATTTCTTTTCCACTTTTTGTTGTTGATGTGTTGCTGTTATTGTTGTTTTGGTTCAGTTTTAGTTGGATTTACATTTACTATTTCTTACTAAGTAAAGCTATTTGAGGTGAGGGTGCAAGAAATGGTTGACATAAAGCTCATCCAGACATTTTTTTTTTAAGATTTATTTTTATTATTTTTTACAGAGAGAGAGAGAGAGAAATACAGAGACAGAGAGAAGGGAGAGAGCCCAGAACAGTCTCCCTAGTTGCACATCATTGACTTTTCCACGTAGTTTCATTCCACAGGTGGGAGTGGGGCTGCACAGGGCAGGAACTGGGCCGGGGTATCACCCTGGTGAGAACTGAACTGGGGCCACTCCCCAGTTCAGCATATGGGTCCATACAGGCTGTGGCCAGGATTTGATCCTCAGTCCCTGGGGCTACAAAGTGAGGGCTTAACCCACTGAGCCATCTCAGCTTCTCCTAGGACATTTTAAAATATAAAAATTTCCTTTTTTCTAGGACATTATCTATTTCTACCAGATTATTATATTTATAGCTTTGGACTATGGTTTATTTTTTTATTTATTTTTAAGTAACGTTATTGGGGTGACATTGGCTAGTAAAATTTATAGATTTCAGATGTACAATTCTTTGTGTCATCTACAATTATGTGTTGCATTGTGTGTTTAACACCCAGAGTCAGTTCTTTCATCAGCATATATTTGATCTCCCTCCCTCCTCCACCACCTCCTTCCTCCTTCCCCTCTGGTAACCACTGAAGTACTTGTCTATGTCCATGAGTTTCTGCTTTATTGTTTGTTTGTTTTGTTCCTTTGTTGTTTTCAGTCTTGTAGCCCACATATGAGTGAAGTCATATGGTTCTTTACTTTTTCTGTCTGACTTATTTCATTTAGCGTGATGATCTCAAGATCCGTTTATGTTGTTGTAAATGGTAGTATTTCATCTTTTTCTGAGGCTGAGTAATATTCCATTGTGTGTACATACCACACCTTTTTTTATCCAATCATCTATTGAAGGACACATTGCTTGTTTCCATGTCTTGGTCACCATGAACTGTGCTGCAATGAATATCAGTGTGTGTGTGTGTGTGTGTGTGTGTGTGTGTGTGTGTGTGTGTGTGTGTGTGTGTGTGTGTGTGTG
>PVKE010018000.1:0-30079 GCA_004027555.1 Craseonycteris thonglongyai
AAACTAAGCTCACAGTTAACACTGCCCAGCATCCTGATAAATTAATGAAATCAGCACTTCTGAATTGACTCATATCTAGAATGAAAAAGATCTGGGAGTGAAGAATTATAACATAATTCTTTAATAAACATAGTTCTTTCCTCCATTAGAAAATATGGAACCAATTCAAGTGGACTTCTGAATATTCATTTTGTCCACTGCAGTTTTCAAAGGCTCAGTTTCCCCCTGCTATAGCCTAAACACTTTGGGCAACTGAATAAGGTCAACGTATTTTAAAGAGGGATACCAAAGCTCATCAAGCCAGAGTCCTAAATGGCATTAAAAAGAAGATTTTTGTTAAAAATATAGCTAACATACAATATTATATTAGTTTCAGGGGTACGCCATAGCTATTCAGCAGTTATATACCTGAAGAAGTGATCACCATGGTAAGTCCAGCAACCACCTGACACCATACTACACTATCACAATATTATTGACTATATCTCCTATGCTGTACGTTACATCCCCATGACTTAGTTGTTTTATACCTGGAAATTTGGACCTCTTATTACCTCCCCCTTTTAAATTTTTTCAATTACAGTTGACATTCAATATTACTTGATATTAATTTCAGGTGTACAAAAAAATTCAGGTGTACAGCTTAGTGATTAGACATTTATATAATTTAAGGAGTGATCCTTCTGATTAGGCTAGTACCCACCTGACATTATACATAGTTACTACCACATCATTGACTATATCCCCCATACTTTACACACCTATGACTATTTTGTAACTACCAATTTGTACTTCTTAATCCTTTATCATCATGTCCTGCAATGTCCTCCCATCTATCATCCCAACAAATCTAGGACCCATGTGGCACCATGCATAGTTACTACAATATTGTTGGTTCTATTCCTTATGCTATAATGCACATCCCATAAATGCTTTGTGACAACCAATTTGTAACTCTTAATCCCTTCCCTCTTTTCACTCATACCCCCAACATCCCCCACAATCTGGCAGCGATCAAAATGTTTTCTCTATCTATAAGTTTTTATATGTTTTCTTTGTTTGTTTTGTTCCTTAGATTCCACAAATGAACAAAATCACACTGCATCTGTCTTTCTCTTATACTCCACTCAGCACAGTACCCTGTAGATAGCAAGAACTCATTCCCTTCTATGGCCAAGCAATATTCCATTTTATATAGGTACCACCTACTCTTTATCCTCTCATCTATCAATGGACACTGAGGCTTCATCCAGTGCTGAACATAGAGCTGCTCAGAAAAAATCTCAGAGCATATTGAGGCCAGTCACAACCTGCCCAGGGTCCACAGATTGATAGTTTTCCAAGATAGAGTACAGTGCAGGCAGAGCTGGCTGCTGGCCAAGGAAGTGCCTCCAGCGTTGGGGGAATTGGGTAGGGTGGAGTCCCAGTGGAGCTCACAAGACCAATTCAGATTCAGATTTGGTCATGGGTATGAAGAGAAGTGATGATGACCTCTTTCACCTTTTTCTTATTTGGGAAGCTCTTTATTGATCCTTGTATTTTAACTGATAGCCTTGCTGGGTTTGTAGGACGTTGCTTTTCATTACATAGAATATTTTGTGCCAATCCCAAGCCTGCAAAGTTTCTACTGAGAAATCAGCTAACAGTATTATGGGAGCTCCCTTATAGGTAACTAACTGCTTTTCATTTTGCTGTTTTAAAAATTCTCTCTTTGCTCTAACCCTTGGCATTTTAATTATGATGTATTGGTGTGGGCCTCTTTGGGTTCATCTTGTTTGGAACTTTGCACTTCCTGGGCTTGTGTGTCTATTTCTTCTGCCAGGTTAGAAAACTTTTCAGTCATTATTTCTTCAAATAAGTTCTCCAATGACTTGTTCTCTCTCTTCTGTTCTAGTACCCTTATGATGCAAGTGTTGTTACACTTGATGTTGTCTCAGAGGTTTCTTAAACTATCCTCATTTTTTAGGATTCTTTTTTATTTTTGCTGTTCTGATTGTGTAATTTCTGCTATCTTGTCTTCCAAATCGCTGATTCAATTCTCTGCTTCATCTAGTCTATTGCATCCTTCATCTTAATTATTGTATTCTTCAGTTCTGACTGGTTCTTTTTTATGCTTGCTATCCATTTCTTTGTTAAACTTTTCACTAAATTCCTTGGGCATCCTTATAACCAGTTTTGAATTCTGTATCTTGTAGGTTGTTTGCCTCCATTTCCTTTAGATCTTTTTCTAGAGTTTTCCCCTGTTCTTTCATTTGGTACACATTTCTGTTTCCTCATTTTGGCTGCCTCTCTGTGCTTGTTTCTATGTACTATT
This sequence comes from Craseonycteris thonglongyai, assembly GCA_004027555.1. Lineage (NCBI taxonomy): Eukaryota > Metazoa > Chordata > Mammalia > Chiroptera > Craseonycteridae > Craseonycteris > Craseonycteris thonglongyai. The sequence goes on from PVKE010018000.1 coordinate 2,315, forward strand.
AACGCATATCTGTTATGTCTCCCATTCTTGGTACCCTGTGGCACTCTGGCAGTCTCTCTGGTCACCTGCTCTGGGTGCATCCGGAATGTTCCTTGTGTAGGTTGTGTATGCCCTCCTGTTATAATTGAGCCTTGATTGTTATTGGCATGTCCGTACATTGGGACTGAACCTTAGGCTGTCTGGCTCTGGGCTTTGGCCACATCCACATCTTCTTAGCTTATGGAATGCTGCTTAGGGGGCTTACCCTACTGAGAGGGATTCACTCCAGAGGGCTCTGGTGCCTGCTGAGACCACCCTTTGGTGTATACCACTTCTGGGGCTAATTGAATGGTGTTCTGCGGTGGTGTGAAGCCAACCTCCAATTATATCATTTGGGGAACCTGTTGGGAAGGGTTCCAGTCCATGATCAGGTCACCCACTGCCTGTGTTTGGCTGGAGACTACATGGTAAGAGCTACAGAGAGATCCAGGGTTGTTTGCTGCCTGTGCTAAACATGAAGGTATGTGAGAGACGCCATGCTGTGGATTGAGGATGGCTGGCACTATTAGCTGGCCTCAGGTTGCTTAACATAAAGCCAGGACACCACAAGGCCTGCTGCCACCTGCTGGCTCCCTTAAGGTGCAGCCACTGATAAAGCCTCCTGCAGTATACAAGCTGGGCTAAGGCAAGATTTCAAGGATTCACTAGAGTGAGAAGAGTTGTGGTCATCGGGTTAATGTAGATTCTAGTTTTGTGCCAGTACTGACAGCTGCTTAGAAAAAGTCTCAGAGCACACTGAGGCCAGTCACCACCTGTCTGGGGCTCCAACACTGATAGTTTCCCAAGAAAGAGTGCAATGCAGGTGGGTTTGGCTACTGGCCAAGGATGTGCCACCAGCATTGGGGGAATTGGGTAAGGTAGGGTACCAGCAGAGCTCTCCAGACCAATTCAGATTAAGATCTGGCCATGGGCATGAGAGGGCACAACACAGAAAAGATGGAGCCTGGCTGCCAGCTATACAGAAGGAAGTCTCCACTCTGAGTGAATGACAATTGTCCTCTAGCCTGTGCCTCAAAGCCATGCACCTCATTCTGTCCCTTCCCCCATATGTCTCTGACACCCCCTGAGTCACTGTCCCTCCATCAGAGCCCAAGGAGAGTGTCTGCAAATGAGTATGTATGCGGGCTCTTTAAATGAATGTCTGGGTTTCCTGCAGCTTTCTTCTGTACCATCCAGATGTTCAGAATCACCAGTTTTTCACAGCCAGATGTTGTAGGAGCTTCTCTTCCTGGCACCAGTAACTTGGGCTGAGAGCCTGCTGTGGAGCTGGGGTCCCTTGCTCTTCCAGGGGAGGGGGGACCTCCTTGACTGAGATAGCCCTCCTGATTTGCAACTGCCACATGGAGGTTTGGGGCCAGCGTGTTCAGTGTTTCTGCCCCTCCTATTAATCTTGACACGACTTCTTCTTTATATCCTTAGTTATAAAACTTCTGTTCAGCTAGAAATAAGATGGTTATCCAGGTTGATTGTTCTATAGTTTAGTTGCAATATGTTCATGGAAGGAAGGAGGCAGTGTTTATTTATTCCATTATCTTCCATCTCCCCTAAATGGTATTTTTTCAATCAGTAAAAAGGTCTCTAAACTATTAAACTAGACTATCTTCTCTTTCTTCAAATTCCTGTTTTCTGACAATTTTTTCCCTTTTGAATTATTGTGAGCCACAGATAAACCTAATTTAGGTTTTTTAAATTGACTGTTTCATAACAGGTCTCTTGATTTAAAAAAATAGTTCTAAATTGCACCTCAACAAATAAATATACAAATGATTTCTCAAAGATTTGGGAAATATATGTTTGTGGTTCACTGGAAACCAGCCAAATCAGTGTAAGCACACCACTTTAATATGTCATTATACTCTTAACTTTAGTTAAAAGTCTAGTCTGTTCAGGAGAGGAAATAGGCATTAATATAGGCAAGCTGTTGGTTAAAGCAATGGTTCTTAACATTCTGTATTGTTACAAATCATCTTTTTGTAAGAGAGCTGGTGGCAGTGAAAATGACTGAAATCATCTTTTATTATTATCATTCTTTTAAGCCAGCAAATAAAACAAAGGCATACTGTCATGTTGCCTTTCTTTCTTCCCTGTACCCCCAAATACTTCTGCTATAAATTCTGAAGGCAATCCAGTTGTTCCTCATATCATTGGAGAATTGGTTCCAGGATCCTCTGTGGATACCAAAATTTGCAGATGCTTAAATAGGATAGTATTTGCATATAACCCATGTACATCCTCCCATATACAGTACTTTAAATTATCTTTAGATTACTTATAATACTAAATAAAATACAAATGCTATCTAAATAGTTGTTATACTGTATCATTTAGGGGACAATAACAATAAAAAGGCCTGTACATGTTCAGTACAGACCCAACCACTTTAGGCCTAAATACATTGTACACATCAGCAACAACATAACATTTTTTCCTGAATATTTTTGATCCATGGTTGGCTGAATCTGTGGACAGGGAACTAGCAGATATGGAGACTATACTACATTAGGGAATGGATCACAGATTTGGTACAGCACCAAAAAAATTTCCGGTAGATGGAGTCCTCAGGAAACAGCATATTAAAGACAGTGGGGAATTAGGAGCAACACTGTTCAAAAGGCCATAGATGCATAATTTATGGATTACATGTCATACTTATAGGTGAAGAATTAGAATTATTTAAAAATCCTACAGGGGTCAAATATATGGTGACAGAAGAAGTGACTCTGGATAGTGAACACACAATGCAATATATAGATGATGTATTATAGAAATGTATACTTGAAATCTACATAATTTTACTAACCAATATCACCCCAATACATTTAATAAAAATAAAAAATGTTTAAAAAGTGTAAGTTATGAACATGATGGTTTTTATAAAAAAAATTTATTTATTGTTTTTGACAGAGAGAGAGAGAGATACAGTCAGAGACAGAGAAAAGGAGGAGGGCCCAGAACAGTCTCCACAGCTGCACATCACTGGTTTTCCCACATAGTTTCATTCCACAGGTGGGCGCAGGGCTGCACAGGGCAGGAACTGGGCCGGGGTTTCATCCTGTTAAGAACCGAACTGGGGGCACTCCTCTGTTCAGCATATGGGTCCGCATGGGCTGGGGCTGGGATTCGATCCTCGGTCCCTGGAGCTGCAAAGTGAGCGCTCAACCCGCTGAGCCACCCCTTTTATATCCTATTTTTTTTTATTGTTTTTGACAGAGAGAGACAGAGACAGAGACAGAGAGAAGGGGGAGGGCCCAGAACAGTCATCATAGTTGCACATCATTGGTTTTTCCACATAGTTTCATTCCACAGGTGGGCGGGGCTGCACAGGGCAGGAACTGGGTCAGGGTCTCGCCCCGGTGAGAACTGAACTGGGGGCACTCTCCAGTTCAGCATATGGGTCCACATGGGCTGCGGGAGTCGATCCTTGGTTCCCAGGGCTGCAAAGTGAGCGCCCAACCCACTGAGCCATCCCGGCTTTCCCCAATGGTTCTTTATTCCTCAAATTTTTGTGTATGTTTTTTAAGAACAAGGACATTCTTTAACATAATAACCACAGTACAATTACCCAAATCAGGAAGGTGTCACTGATGCAATACTAATAATCTATAGACCTTGTTCATATTTAAACTAATTGTCTCAATATTTTACTTTATAGCTCTGTGTGTGTGTGTGTTTAGCTGTCAGGTCTCTTTAGTTCCACAGTCTTTTTCTTTCATGACTTATTGAATATATTTTATGAAATGTGCCTTAATTTTTTCTTTGATCGTTAAAAACTGTGGTAAAATACACATAGAATTTACAACCTTAACCATTTTTATGTATTTACTTCAGTAGTGTTATGTATATCAACATTGTTACTCCTTATGTTCTTTAAAGTCACAAATATGCCCAGAAATTTTTATGTAGATTGTTTCTATTTATATTTGCAATATTAGAAATGAACACTGATAATTTTTTTTATTAATTGTTAAATTTATTGGGGTGACATTGGTAGTCATGAATACTGAGGAATTTTAAAACTATTCATTCATTTTAAATAACAGTCATAAATATATGTTAATGTAATTAAAATGTTTTAAATTTAAAAATAGCTATATCCCCACCCCCAAATATAAGGGTAGCATTGTCATTTGTACAAGACCTCTTTAATGTGAGATTTTAAATCATCTCTAGATTACATATAATATCTAATATCTGCTTCTGCATTAGATCTACTGTCTTCTGTTCTTCTGATTGAAATATACAAAAGAAATCAGTACTCAGACAGATATGTAATCAGAAAAAAATAAGGAGTGTTTTAACAGCATTTTCAAAAATCCTGTAGGTATTTTTCTTTGATACTATACCAAAATTCAACAAGTGGTAGTTCCTTAAATTTTAGGTGTAAACTAGACTCGGAAACCGTACCAATGAACTCCATACTTCACTAAATGAAACCCATTGATCTACTTGTATATTGAATAGATCTTCTATCTATGCAAGATTTTTGTAATATCACACAGATTGGTAAATTTGGAAAGTACTGGTTCACTGAGTTATGCAGGTCTCGCAAATAGTGACTCATTTCAAGATAATACAATATCAAAAAAAAATCACGATTATTTTTTGATATTATATCACCATTGATCTCATCAGAAAATTCTAAGTATTAGGCAATTGTCAAGCTCCCATGGTGGATAAGTTTTCTAAAGTTGGAACACTTAAGTTTTATCATTAGCAACAAATAATGGTTTCCCTGAAATGACAGGCTCAATTAGTTCATTTTTGAGAAAAGGTCTGCCAAATACCAAGCCTGAATAACCAATGTCAGTAGGTTCTTTCAAGTTGAAAAGGAGTTGTTTGAAGAAACCAGCTAGTAAAGCACACAACTCAGTTATATAAGTGCTTTTCCTTCAGTCAATCATCATATTTTGATCTGTTCCAGAAGTGCTTTATGCCTACTTCTCATTTCATCACACACAATTTCACCCCCCCCCCAAAATTTATATATGACAGTGTAGGATAAATAATAGGATAATAAAGCTAATTATTCTTACTATTTCATCAGGGACATTTTTAAGTGACTCTGACATTTTATTTTCACTGTAAATGCAGGGAGGTATAGTACACAATACAGTTTGGTGTCTGTGTTTTAATTTGTGCTAAGACGTCAGTAGTGTTTCCAACCACTGTTTTTATGTGCTCTGTGTTAATGTCAACACAATGAATATGGCAAATAATGCCTATTGTATTATGAAATAGTTTCGACCTCATGAACCCTTGGAAAGAGTCGCAGGTACAAACGGTCCCAGATCATATTTTGAAAACTGTTGGGCTAGATCAGTAATCTCCAAACTTTAATATGCATGAGAATAACCTGGAAAACTTGTTAAAATGCTGTATGGCTGGGGTTTCTGCATTTTAACAAGCTGGAGAATCTGTACTTTAACAAGTTCCATGGGTTCTTTGGATGCATGTTATCTATGGCCTATACTTTTAGAAATACTATTGGGCTGGTGTTTGATTATAGTTTCACTGATATTATGGTGAGAGATCTCTAAGATAGTGGTCCAGTCACTCTGACCACATCAATACCAATTCTTAACCATGCATATAAAATCTCTGTCAACAGAATTACCAAGTTTTCCCATGTATCATGCACTCCCACGTATAATGCGCATCCAAGTTTTTGGCCCAAACTTTCAGGGAAAATAGCTTTCATTTCAATTTTTTAATTCAAATTTTTGTTTATTTTTAGACTTGTTTTTGGTATTAAAAAGAAAAGTTAGCATTTACTTTTTAACATGTTATGGCACAAGAAATTTAATGCAACAAATAGTTACAAAACAAGAACAGATACAAGGTCACACAAAGGGAGGTGAACAAGAGAGAAGATAAAGAAACAGAAGGGGTGCAGATCATGACCTGGAGCCTGGCAGAAGAGAGGGTGAACTGGAAGCCTGGGAAAACAGGCTGAAATGCAGCCCCTGGGTGGGTTGGAAGCTGAGAGCTGACAAGGGTAGAGACAAGAAAGATTGAAGTGCAATGTGACCCTGGACCAGTTGGGGCCCCAGCCAAGGTGATTATCATATTCCAGGGTATTATTTTTCAGACAGCTATTGTCATTGGTTTCTAGAGTTACACTTTTAATGCACAGGCATAAATAAAATAATTAAAAGCATTTATATAGATAATGAATTAGTACTACCCATTGTGCATGCTTATTTTTCCCTCACAAAATTTGGGCAAAAAAGTACAATTCTACAAGGCACAATATGGTATTGTTTTTATCACTAAGTGCTTCACATAGAGAAGTTTGAAAATTAGCCACATCAGAAATAGGCTTATTGCTATCCTGTTATAATACATCTTCAATGTAACCACTGCCTCTTATATAAAGCACTATAACTACCTCTTAACTGGTCTCCAAGTCACCAGTGTTAGCCCTGCAATTCATTCTCACAGCTACCAGATAAGTTTTTCTAAAAGGGAAAAATGGTCATATTATTCCTTTGCTAAGGGCCCTTTAAGAGCTCCATTTCACCTACAGAATAAAGTTCAACCTCCTTTTATAAGATACTGGTCCATCTAGGTTAGACATTCAGCTTTTACACTGTCTAGTACAGATTTCCCATGAGGTTATCTGGTTTACTTGAGCTTCACTAAAGTATTAACTCCTTCAGGTAGGAACTGGGTCTTTTCATCACTGTATCCACAAAGTCTAGTGTAATGCCTGGCATTACATTTATTGACAATAAATGTAATGCCAGGCATTACAATTACAATTTGTTTTATTGTTCATAAAACATGTCAAATAAATGTTTGATGAACGTCATTTTAAGTGTGCTATATTTAGTGATAATTTGATTCTTGATTCAATCTGAAAACAAATTCATCCTTAAAGATAATTGTAGTGAAGAGTCCAAGTGCACCACCTTCATACATTCAAAGATGGCATATCTTGACAGGGCATGTGTGTTTACAGCAAGGATGTATCACATATTATACACAGATTAAAAAGTTAAACACTAACCCTACTGTATAGACCCTAGGTTTAGAGTGACATGTGCTGCCACAGTGCTGATCCCACTGAAATTACCATGCTGCCACAGCAACACTAATGGTGGCAATAATCCCTCTCTAAATGGGGCTTGACTACATTTATATTCAGCAGCTAGGACAGATGTCATCTTAGTCCCAAGCTCAAGTTAGAACCCAGTCATTTTGGTTCAATAGGAGACTGGTGGTTCAGGCACTTAGGAGGAGGTTCAGAGGACATAAAAGTCATAAAGCAACTGGAACAGGGTTAGTGTCTACACAACCTTAAATTTGTGCTGATCTTGAGGAAAAGAAAAATAAAATATGCTATTGCAAGGCCATGCAGAAATTGTTGTATGTACAAGTATGCTACTTAATTAGTCAGGTATCCTGTAATTGCACTAAATTTTTTGTGCTAAAGTTTTCTATTATCATAGTTTTTATTTGGGGGTAGTAAGGTTTGTACTAACCAAATGCAATATTTTTTTGTTGCTATTTATAAATGTTTTCTGGAGAAATGCTAATCAGCTAACTCCATAGCATCAATATATTTAATACCTTGGGATAATAAATTTTGCAATATCCAGAGCTGTTCAGAATCTGATAAGAGTATGTGACGCTGCAAGATGAAGCAACCACGGACTAACCATGGACTAACAATATAGATATAAGTACACAGCACTTAAAAACATTTGGGCAGAATAAGAGGATAAACAGGAGATTTAGAGGTTTCAGGGAAAGAAAACACACAAATGAACATTAGGAACTATGGTGTAAAAAATAAAAGACTAAAGTTAGTAAAAGATAGGGGCATCCTTCATTCTTATATAAATTGGTTCTGTTTTCCTGCAATGTAAGACCTTGGGAAGGAGAAATCCACGGAATAAGTTGTTGCTGTGTCCAGGGGGAAAACTGTAAGTATAAAATCAAGCCATGGCCTAGACTTACAACAAAATTGGACATGACCTCCACCACTTGCCACTTTACCCTCTACCATTCAGACCAGAAAAAAAAAATAGTACAAGAAAGTATGGAAGGGGTAAACATGCACTCTGTATCCTAAATATTGTCAAACGCTAGAGAGGGCCATTTTTGTGTACATCTAAAAGCCCTATTTAAATTGATATTTGAGTGCCAGAGTAAAGTATCATTATTAGCCAAAAAATGTAATGGAGCCTGAAAATATGAACTCCCTGGAAGGAAAGTACTGTGTCACTGTTTATCTTTAGCTACTTCCTGCTCGCTCTTGTCCTCCTACCACAACAACAAGCACAGTGCTGGTCACAAAGCAGTGTTCAAACTTTTGTTGAAACTGAAACTTCTTTTTGTGGATGTTCTCTTCAGGTATAGTTTCTAATAGGGGAATGAGGCTAGAAATTGCATCGATCATTAAAATTAGGCAGAGCATTTTATTGCAAGATAGGGTATTCATTTTGACTTGGCTATAAGAACCTAAGAGTGCAAAAGCTACAGAAGTTCAATTAGTATTCTATTAGGTATCACAGTTATTAAAAATGAGAATTTGGAATGCCTCTGCAGAAATTTTGGTATCATTTAGTATAAAAAATTCCTAAGAGCTATCTAACTCACTGAAACTATTAAATTCCCTCCTGTATGAAGTATTATAAAAATTAACCTCTGTACTAATATCCATATACTAATTATAAAAAAAACCACAAGCCTGTTTCACTTGTTTTTATCCTTTCATAATGAGTTGTTTCTAAAAGTAAAGAAGAATAAACCTTGCCTGTAGCACTATATTCTGAAATCACATTAACTTGATATAAAAGGTACTGTATTAGTACAAAGAAAAAATAACTAAAATGTTTGTCACCATAGTTGAAAACACTCTGCTCTTATAATAGTGAGATAACTGGTGTAGTCACTTCTTGACATCGATGAAACTTTGATACAGGTACAATATGAGGCCAGTGTAATAAAATGAGACAGTGAGAAAGACAAGTTATCACATGCTTGACAATCAGTGTTTTCCAAATTATATTTTAGATGCTAAGTATTTTGAGAGAAAGGGGTTCTATAGATACATAAGTTTAGAAAATAATGCATAGAACAAAGTTAAATATGTTCTTTAACATACCAGAGGCTTTGAGAAGACGTGCAGTGACATGCACGAACAATCTCCAAAACAGGGCTATAAATGAGGGTGAGGAGGTGGTTATCTTTTAACGAACTAGGCTTTGTACTAAGTTCTTGATATCTTATATAATTTATCCCTCACAATAACCCTACGAGGTAGGTACATTGATCATTCCCCATTCTACAGATAAAAAAACAAAACAAAACTGAGTTATAAACAGGTTAATTTGGTTAAGGTAACATGATAGGTTAGGATTCAAGTCAAAATCCACCTGATTCCTAACTCTCCTCTCTTCACCACTGGGCCATCAAAAGGTCCATCACAATTTCTACTGTTGCAGCTTATCATCTTGATTTTAAGGTCTTGCTGCGTATTGAAATAGAAATACACAGTGGAGAAAGAGGATAAGACAGTTCTTTCAGTTTCTTGATTATGTGATTTCTCTCTGCATTGCTCAGAAACTGCCCAGAAAAATAGCAATTTGAATGTCACAGTTTTTTTCTGCTCCTGCATGTAAAACAATTACATATTTCAAAATGTGGTAATGAACAGCTGTAAAGCCAAAGGAGGAATATTATATTTAGTGATAAATTATCAGCAAAAGATTCAAGAGAACAAATGTGTACTAAATGCCCACTTCATATCAAACACTTTATTAACAACATCATAGAAAATGGGCCTTATTATTCCCCTTTTTATCAGCAAAATAAAGTTTATGTTATCAATTCACCCAAGATCGCATATTTATTATAATAATTGGTAAGGTTGCAATTCAAACCAAACAGTCTGATTTAGGGACACCCATCATTCCAGTATAATAAGCTATCTCCCAATTTCAAATAGAAAACATTCATCTTTGGTACAATAGATTGAAATAAAAATAGAACAGTCATGTACTTTTTCTTACTGTCAAGGGATAATCTGTTAGCCTTGAATTACATTACCCAAGGTAAGCCAATTTCCTTGTTTTATTTGCCAGTTGCACCAAAAAGCATTAGCTAGATACAAGCAAGCAAAAAAGGCTGGGGAGTGGAGTTGGGGGCTAAGGCAAGAGAGATGACTGGTGCATTTGCACTGGTCACTTCCAGTCTCTCTTACATATCCTGTACTTTTGCCAAAATGTAATAATAAATTTGGGGGAAGCCGGGATGGCTCAGTGGGTTAGGCACTCACTTTGCAGCCTCAGGGACCGAGGATCAAATCCCGGCCCCAGCCTGTGCAGACCCATATGCTGAACTGGGGAGTTCCCCCAGTTCAGTTCTCACCGGGGTGAGACCCTGGCCCAGTTCCTGACCTGTGCAGCCCCATGCCCACCTGTAGAATGAAACTATGTGGAAAAACCAATGATGTGCAACTATGGAGACTGTTCTGGGCCCTCCCCCTTCTCTCTGTTTCTGTATCTCTCTCTGTCTATCAAAACCAATAAAAATAAATCTTTAATAAATAATGAATTTGAACACCCTACAACCAAAGTATTTCAGAACTCTGTTAAATCTAGGTTGTTTGTATATCTATAAATGAAAACCTCCCTTAATATAACCATACTTTTCTTGAAATGTTCTATTGCGAAAAGATGCACTGTGGGATGCTGGGATAGCTCAGCAGTTGAGTGCTTACAGTGTTTACCTCGCAATCATGAGGTCCAGGGTTTGATTACTGGCCCTAGCCCATGCAAACCCATATAATGAACAGAGGCATAACTGGTAACCGCTTGGATGGCACCATGGCATAGGTTCTCGCCTACCATACAGGAGGCCCCTGGTTTGGTCCCCTCCCAATGTGGCCCCACATCCACCTGTGTGGAATGAAACCATGTCACAACTGATGATGTACAACTATGGAGACTGCTTTGAGACCTCCCCGCTTCCCTCTCTCCTTCCCTCAAACAATAAAATAAATCTTTAAAAAAAGGAAAGAGGGGAAGCCGGGATGGCTCAGTGGGTTAAGCACTCACTTTGCAGCGCCGGGGACCAGGGATCGAATCCCGGCACCGGCCCGTGCAGAACCATATGCTGAACTGGGAGCTCCCCCAGTTCAGTTCTCTCTCTGTCTCTGTATCTCTATCTCTTTCTCTCTGTCAATAAATAAATAAATAAATAAATAAATAAATAAATAAATAAATAAATAAATAAATAAGGAAAGGAAAGGAAAGGAAAGGAAAGGAAAGGAAAGAAAAGATGTACTGACTTGGAAATCTGTTAGTGGCTAACTAAGCCACATGTAAAAGGTATGTTCTTAAAACTTTCAGGAACATTAATTGCTATTAAAATAAATCAACTTCTCAGATTATCATAGGTTAGGAAAATGAAATGCATAGTCCTTAAGGAGAAACACATGGAAAAGGTAAGAGAGCTTTACTCAACATTACAAAGAAACTGAGTAGAGAAAAATCTCTAAATCAGCATGATTGGGAAGAATATACAGTTGACCCCTGAACAACAGGGTTAGGGATGCTGGCTTCCCCCTTCCCCACACAGTCAAAAATCTGTGTATAAATTTTGACTCTGCAAAAACTTATCCGCAGGAGATGGGGTATGCTCAAGTCCCTTATGGCATAGAAGAATGCATGTAGTTCACCCTCAGCATCCACAGATTCCTTACTGTGGATCCAAAGTACTGTTTTCAATCCATGGTTGCTTGAATCTGTAAATGCAAATCCTAGGAATATGGATGGCCAACTGTATAACAAGGGCTGTCCAGAAAGTATCCAGCCATGTAACTGAAAATGGATGGATTTTTTCTGGACGGCCCTTATACTTATTGAAAAACAAATCCATGTATAAGTGGACCCATGTAGTTTGAATCCGTGCTGTTTAAAAGTTAACTGCAGGGGAAAGCCGGGACGGCTCAGCGGGTTGAGCGCTCGCTTTGAGGCCATGAGGACCGAGGATCGAATCCCGGCTCCGGCCCAGGCAGGACCCACGTGCTGAACTGTGGAGTTCCCACAGTTCGGTTCTCTAACTGTCTCTGTCTCTGTCTCTGTCTCTATCTGTCAAAAAGTAAAATAGAAATAACTATGCACTGAAGACAAAAAGATAATTTCTCTCTATAAATGTGAAAAGATAAAAAAAAAAAGTTAACTGCAATAAACTCTATTTCAAGGGGCCTATCATTATGGATAATTACTACAACAGAAATAATACTAATGGGCTGTGCTTCAAAAATTCATTTGTAAGTCAGTTGTTTGGAATTAGAGACAACACATGTTCCCATAGTAATGTTGCAAAACGGTGTTTGGGTTCCCAAATTAGTCCACAAATTATTGCATATGAAATGCTTTGGGGGAAGCCAGGATGGCTCAGTGGGTTAAGCGCTCACTTTGCAGTGCCGGGGAACGGGGATCGAATCCCGGCCCCGGCCTGTGCAGACCCATGTGCTAAACTGGGAGCTCCCCTAGTTCAGTTCTCTCTCTGTCTCTGTATCTCTCTCTCTCTGTCAAAAATAAATAAATAAATAAATAAATAAATAAATAAATAAATAAAAAGAAATGCTTTGACAGCTAAAAACTACAAAGCAAATATAAATTATATTTTACCCATATTTATAATAAAACTTCTCAGAAAACAGTATCACTCAAATACCCAACGCAAAACAAAAGCACTTAAAATTTATCTTAAATACTATGACATAAGAAAAATGCATATTTAATCAGGAGGATTACATGATTGATGGGACATTTTTGAGGAGATTGTGGGAGAGAGTTATGGACACATTCAAGGTCTTAGATGTTGAGAGTGCTGGTTTGTTATAATGTTTAATTTTATTTCAAAAGGAGAGGGATCACGTCATAGAAGGAAGCTCATACTTTTTTAAAAAGGAAGATGGGGCTCCAAGAAGAGGTATGTGTGTGTGTGTGTGTGTGTGTGTGTGTGTGTGTGTAAGAGAGAGAGTGATCATCTAAGGTAGAATTAATCAAGCTACAAAAGGCAGAAGAAGGGGATAGAAAAGTAGGACATATAATAATGTAGAGAAAAATAACTACTCATAATTCCACCAAATAGACATAACCAAGGTAAAATTTTGCTGTATTTTCTTTATTTATTTATTTATTTTATTGATTTTTGACAGACAGAAACAGAGACAGAGACAGACAGAGAGAAGGGGGAGGGCCCAGAGCAGTCTCCATAGTTGACATTAGTTTTCCATATAGTTTCACTCCACAGGTGGGCACAGGGCCGTGCAGGGCAGGAACTGGGCGGGGAGCCTCCCACATAGGTCCTGGCAAGAACTGAACTGGGGGCACACCCCAGTTCAGCATGTGGGTCCGCATGGGCCGGGGCCAGGATTTGATCCTCCGTCCTTGGGGCTTCAAAGTGAGCGCCTAACCCGCTGAGCCATCCCAGCTTTCCCTACTGTATTTTCTTTTTAAAAGCTAAGACATTTAGTTGCAGTCAGCACTTAACTACACTACTCCACATTTTATTTGAAATGATAATGATTAATATCTTGAGTCAAACATACATACATATTAACAAATTAGTTCTAGTACCATAATCTTTAAAAAAAAAAAAAGATCAAAATAAATAGGACTGAACAGTGTTTTGAAAATCACTGATTTATATCTAACTTGAGCATTCATGTATTAAAACCAAATAAATCACAACTACCGGTAGGTTCTGAACCTATTAATAACAGCTTCCTCCAGTAAGTAAGGCTTGAAACACCAAACTTTCTTTTTCAAAGAAATCAATACTGTAACAAGTCTATGGGTAAATTCAAGCAGTAACTATATATACCACAATATATTATAGAAAGACATACCTACAGCCAAAAGAGAAAAATATAGAACAGGACTCCAAAGGATTCCAAAGTGCGTGTTAACCTCAAAATGTGGCAACTCTGACCTGGCTTAGTAACTGCTTCAAAACCTCTATGCTTGGAAATAACTCCCTACAGTATGTAATAGAGGATCACCACAGTTAACTAGCTCCAATGCAGTGAAGGAGACTGTTTCTGTGGGTGACTAGGCTGTAAGATGTCATTCTCTCAAGTGGCAAAGTTAACAAGTGTGCTGCTTCAAAAATTCTTCATCTTGGGGTGTGAGGTAGTCTTCTCAGGTTCTGGTACTGCTCTGTTTCTTGAGCTAGGTGCTGGTTACACAGATGTGTTCACTTTGTGAAAATTCACTGAGCTATATATTAATAATTTCTGTTATCTTTTTGGTATGCATTTATGCTTCAATTAAATTTATATATACAAAATTATTCACCCCTAGGCAATATCTTTGGTATCCTATCAAGTAAAATTTGAGGCAAACCCCAACAATAGTTTACAGTTCAGTGGCCATCACGAAAAAGAAAAACCATTTTAGTCAATGAAGTACTACTTAATCAAGCAACAAGGAAACTGGGTGCAAACTTCATTTGTGACAAAGACATCACCTATAGGAATTTTATGGGCACAAAGGAAATAAAGTACAAATGGTGATCAAACCTTTCAAAGACCAAGGTCAAAATAGGCAATGTATATGGGTTAGACCCGATCATATTTGTGGCTAGTTTAGTATATTTTTATGTAGAGCTCTGTGGAACACATTTTTGTTTTAAATGTTCTAATTTCACCCCTCCCAGTCACCATTTCTGCACTTCCTTTCTGCTTGTTAATGGAAGGGAAGCTCAATCCCACTCCCCAGTCAAAGACAACCGTCTTCAACTTTTAAGAGAATGTTTTTTCTATTTTTAATTACATGGAGATGCTCATAATAGTAAGCCAGACACAAAACTGTATATACGGTAAATAACTATAAATCTTTAAATAAAATATATGCAGAACCAAAGAAGAAAATGACAACAAAAATACTCCAAAATGCTGTTATATCTATGCATTTTTATGTTTTCATTTAAATTGTATGCATTGTCCTATTACTACATTAATACTCATGAAAAAATAATCATTATGATAAAACTAGGATATGAAACTATACCTATACATGGAAAAAGAGACAAGAAGGAATATTAATGGTGCTATCTCTGTAGAAATACAAAGTTTTGTTTTTGTTTTTAGTTTTATACTTTTCTGCATTTTCTAAGTTTAGTACAAGAAGTGTGAGTAATTTTATAATCAGAAAATAACTTAGGAAATGTCTTTGGTAATTTCCTCTATTTCTTCCATTTAAACCTGGGAACAATATATAGTATTTTGTATGAGATAATACACATCTTTCAGGGACTTGGGGGTCGCAGTGGGGGCTGGGGGGAGTTACTTATGTGCTTAGAAAAACAATTTGCTGATCAAGCTATATTTTTTAAAGGCTTTTATGTTATATAATTCCACATTCACCAAGATGGTCAATGGAAGCATTTTAATTAGAGACATAAATTGAATGTTGGTATAAATGAAGTTTTTAAAACATAAAAAAAAAAAATAGGATGGGAGAAGTTCAATGTAAAAACTCATTGTCACTATTTCTTTGTTACCTAGGTCATTTTGCCATTAAACCCCCCGTAAACTGGACCATGAAGGTGATTACTATAAAAAACTAGGAAGCTTGCAATATGGAAGTATTTGTACATTCTTATTTCTCCTACTTTACCTTAATTATTTTGTATATTCAGGCAGGAAGCACAGTGCCTAGCATACAGCAGACCCTTAATAAATGTTTAATAAATTGAATTTCAATCCCCTTCAATTAGATACTTTTCTAGTGAATCTTAAGACCTCCTGGCATTCTTGGGTATCTAAGGCAACTCAACAAGCATTTCCAGAGCACATACAGTACAAAGGTTCCTATGGGAAATACAAACATTAACAAAACATTAAAATAATTTTGATCCAGTAGGAAGATAAAACATATAACAAATTACCAACACAATGCAGGAAGTACTATAAGAGATGAAGTGCTAAGGGAGCAAAGAGAGGAGATTATTTTGTTTTTGGTGTGGGTTATGGTGGGGGAAAAAAAAAAAGGAATTGTGAAACCCTTCAAAGATAAAGAGGCATTTGTGTTGGGTTTTGAAAGATGGATAGAAGATGGAAGAAAAGGGTATGTAGGCAAAAGCAGAAGTACAATCAAAGGAATGATAATAGGAAAGGATAGAGAAAATGTGGGGATCAACATGAGAGAAGAGGTATATAAAGCTACAAAAGTAGGTTGAAACTTGGGGAAATGTAGTCTAAAATTTAAAAGCAGTGAGCTTTTGAGCAATATATATGTAATGAGAGCTGTGTTCCAGTGGCAATGAATGTGGAAGAAGAACTGGAGAGAAGTAAGAACTGGAAGCCGGGAGACAGATCAATTAGAAGGCTAAGCATTTGTTCCCATAAGAAGAAGTAGGAACCAAAAGTATGGTAATAACAGTTGTGAGGGAGAAGGGGATATAAGTGAGAAGATTTAAAGTGACAGAATCAACTACATATGGCAGTTATTTGAGGTGGGGTGGTGGTGGTGGTGGAGGCCTAGGTTTGAATGCAAGAAAGTAGAGGTTAGATGAGTGAGTTAATAAAATAATAGAAATGAAACAAAAGAGAGGCAAAAGAAACAAGAGACTACTTGTGAGAGGGTTTCAAAGGAGTGGTCAAATGTGTCAAATATAATATTGCAGATATATCAAAAAGGATGTATCTAGAAACAGATTTAGGAATTATACTTTACTTTGGTAAATCATCACCACCCAATCTTCTTATACTCTTTTGAACCTTTCACTCTAGTAAAAAAAAAAAAAAAAAAATTCCTTTTGAAAGTCAACATCCTAGGAGGAAAAAAAAAAGACTAAAACCTAACTGTCCCGTTGTTGAGAAGAGATTGGGTGGTTCTTGTAAATCAGTGTATTAAAATACTATTCTGAAGTCCTTTGTGAATGGAAAGAAGATTGGTAGGAGATTGAAGGAGAAGCAGTTGTTTGAGAAAAGAATGACAAACACAAATGAGTCAAAAGATCATTTTCTTGTAAGAAATTCAATCTACTCACCCTTTTCCTTAAGAGTTAAATTTAGGATTTCAGGTAATGTGAACTTTGAAGGACTCTAGGTTATTCATTTTTAAATTAAGCAAAATAAGTCAGAATGAAAGAATCACGAAACATATGACCTCACTTATAGGTGGAATATAAAACTGAAAGAAACAAAGAAACAAAGACTCATGGACACAGTCAATAGTGGTTACCTGAGGGTAAGGGGGGAAGTGGGGGGGAGAGATGGAGGGGAGTAAGGAGGGGGAATCAAACATATGGCGATGGAAAGTGAGCTGATTTTGGGTAGTGAGCACATAATGCTATGTATAGACAATGTAATGTAGAATTGTACACCTGGAAACAATGTAATTGATATCAATTTATGTCACCCCAATAAATTTAACCAAGAAAAATTGTGTATTATAGATGCAAGATTCAATTTTCATTTTCTAAAATACATTTAACTATTTTAACTGTAATAAAACATATAGTAAGTAGATCTCTATGTGCCGGGCACTTTTTTAAACATTTTATCTGGATGATCTCAATTAACCCCAACAACCTTGTAAGAGAAGTTTATTATTATGCCCATTTTACATAGAAGAAAACAGACTTAGGCAAGTAAAATAACTGGTCTAAGATTTTAAAAAATAGTATGTGACAGAGCCTAGCTTCTAAATATGATCTAGTGTCATTCAATAACATATAGAAGCAACTGTTTTCTATATCAAACTGTAGCCTATTGGCGACCATCTAATCATTAACTGTTTGGTTCATTCATTTTCTTCGAGCCCTCTGGAATGAATAATGCTTCTTCTGCCTTCCCTTTGAATATGCTTGAAGTTCTTGTAAATGCGTCATGGATTACAAAGGTTGTAGCTTTACACAGGTCTTTCAATAAATTCATGCCTGCACATGTTGACTCAAGGAAAACTGTACACGCAAGTACCTACACCACTAGAACCCATGGGCTGCACTCAATTAGAGAGCATGCAAGGCTCATTCCCATCTGTATATTGAAAGTAGAACATTTAGTTGTGTAATAACAAAAGCATGTGTACCTTGTCTCATTGTGATAATTCTACTTTTAGATGACTTTAAAGCTTACTTTAAGTTTTGGCTGCTTTTTATCTGATTTTCATAGTTAAGACATATGAATAGTAATTAAAATTTGAAACCAAAATATTATCTTAATTTTCCTCCAGGTCTCTGGATCCATTTTACTCAAAAATATCTAGAGACTGTAAGATAAGCTGTAAATGCACACCTAACATTTGCAATTATTTATCTGTGTGCATTAGGATTTCTGGGTGCTTTGCAACCAAAATAATATTATACAGAAATAAACTGCATGGGTTGATCGATATCAGGCTACAACTACGTTTTGTGAAATGTTGGTATACATAAAAACAGCCTCATTTCCTTAATTGATTGCTGTTATATAGTGGAGAAGTTTTAAAGCAACTGTTCTAAACCAGTTATAAACCAGAACTAAATCAGTTAGTTCTGTTGACTTGGAACAAATTGGTCTTCATGGTCACAGGACTAATAGGTGAGAGTGTGAATGCTCAGCGCAAGCTCAAACACATGACAAACACTTCGAGCAGAAGCCCCCATGAGAGTGGGTTGAAGAGAGATTTTGTAAAAAAAGAAGACAGCACTGGCTTTTTCAAACTTGGTGGCCTTTGTGTAATTCATGGGAATATATATTGAGTTAATCAACCCTTAAACCTCAGTCCTACCTCTCTGCCACTAAGATGCAAGATTAAATCATTTTGACCAGAGATTACAATCCCTAGGATTTCTCTCAGGAATGAGCAAAGCAAACAATACGGCACTTCACAAGCAAATATTCAACAACACACGTCAATGAAATGCAAAGCCATTTTCCCCTTGTGATGAAAAGTAGTTTCTTCAGGAATTTAAGGAAAAAATGTGATTCCATATCTCACGTAACTAGCTAGCTTTTTAAGTTAGTCTAATGGAAACCTTTGCTATAGTATACATCTCAGGTAAAATAAAAATTTAAAGTACAAAAATATCTTTCTGAATACAGTTTAAGTGATCAATATTTAGGGCTTCATCTCTACATAGTATTCTGAAGCAAAACAGCCATGATTAGATTCCCAATGTATTTATGTCTTCATACTGAGGGGTACATAATCATATATTTGTATGTTAATCTTTTGTATCTTGTTAGCATCAAATATCATAACTAACTTTAATTGAGTGCTTATTATCTGCTAGTTAGTTTTACATATGTTATCCTTAATAATCACAGCAATGTGAACGTTCTCCATTTTACAGATGGGGAAACTGAAACTCAGTAAATAATCATATCAAGGATACAAAGCTGTTGTTGTGTTGTAAATCCAGAATTTAATTCCCATTCTTGACTACAATGCCAGTACTCTTCCTACCATACCATACTGTCTCTCAATAAAGTATAAATAAGATATATGAAGAGTGCCCAGCATTCTACATACTATGAGTGTATGCATAGTAGTTCAACAGAAATTACTTTTATTGTCCCCTAGAACGATCAGATAAATATTAAGCTTATATCCTTAACAAGAGGAGGATTAAAGCAGTCTAAATAGAAACTCTCCAGTTACAGAGTACTCTTCAATTGCAAATCACTCATGCAAATGAACCTTATTTGGAAGAGACAAAGTCAAACCCTGGCATTAAGTAGCCAATTGAAATGTAAAGACTCTTCTTCATTAGCCTTTAAAAAGTAATTTCATTCTAATCAATGAATTATCAACCAAGAGGGATACAGATAGATGCTCGTTTAATCAATATAAAAATCTAAGAATCACAGCTTTTTAGAGCTGGAAGTGATATTAGAGTTCATCTAGTTCTCATTTGTCTTTGTACTAGGCCAACTTGGCCTCCATCTCATAACTCTATACTATCATTTGACTAGTGAGAAACTAGTGCAAGGTCACAAAGCTGGTAGAGGCAAAGAAGAGAGTAAAACTTGAGTTCAGTATTCCTTCCATTATGCCACCCAGCCACTCAATGCACATGCTCCCTGCGCAGGGCTACACACTATTTTAAGAAAAAGAAAAATACCTCGAAGTACTTAAATAAGCAGATTCCTCTCCGGTGACTCCAAAAAGGCTAATCCTATCAACTAACTTTACTGAGAAGGATAATGTATTAAACTCTTTATAGGCATTAATTTCATTTCATCCTCAAGGCAAACTTGTGAGAGTAGTTCTTAGTTCTTTCCTGTTTGATTGACGAAGGAATCCAGACTCAAAAACTTCAAATAAGTTGCCCAAGGTCACAGGACTAGTAAGCAAGGAGCCAGAATTTGCCCAAGGCCTGAATTGAGGCCCAGCTAGCTCTCAACAATTATGATATACTGCTATTATGTGTCTCTTCCTTTTCTCCCCCAAATGTTTTTGTTCTTTGAGGCTTAGGATCACTCTACATATGGAATGGATACCTCATCATAATTAGAGGGAAAGTTTCTGGAGGGGCAACTACAGAGAAAAAAATTGTAACCCATATCATCTCTGCGAATTTAGGACGCACTTGACTACTTTTCCAAAGTCTAGGCCTTTGCTGTCTGTCCTCATGCATAAACTTCTTTTTTCAATAACATTAATCACCTCTTTTGTCACTCAATTAACCCCAAATCAGTTTTTTTCAAACGCAGAGGAAAGCACTGATACCAACAATCACTTGGGACCTGAGACCCCTAGGCAAGATAAGAGCCCAAGAGCTAAGCAAAGTTTCCACCAAAACTGTAATGAGGTTAACAGGGCACAGTAACACAATCTTGTACCTGATACTAGGAAACACGGAGAGAAAAACAGGGAGGGCTGAGGGAGAAATCTGCTGTAGGCCTAAGGTTGTAAAACAGGGAAAGAGTGAGGAGGGCATTTCCAGCCAGTCTTCTCCCCAGTCATTTCAAAGCCAATGCCCACCATGAATGAATCCAATGCAAGGCACTTTCTGGAAACACCAGGAAAAGGCAACGCAAAGAGCCCCAACTATCCTTCCTGAGGGGCCAGCCCCCACGGCACTCCGTGTGCTTTCCCTTTTCCACTAGAGGCAAATTCTAAAAGATTTTTCTGCCCACAACCCCCCACGCAGGGCGACTCTCGGGGAGGAGAGGACCCCGCCTCACTTGTGGGGACAGAAAGGACACTCGCTTTCTTTCGGAACAAGGAGCTAGGAGGAGAGCACCGAGGGAAA
Organism: Craseonycteris thonglongyai; assembly: GCA_004027555.1. Taxonomy (NCBI): domain Eukaryota; kingdom Metazoa; phylum Chordata; class Mammalia; order Chiroptera; family Craseonycteridae; genus Craseonycteris; species Craseonycteris thonglongyai. The sequence continues at coordinate 23,567 of PVKE010018000.1, forward strand.
GAAGAAAAGCTGGCCTTGCCAGGGTCTTGAAGGAGCGCAATTTAGTAGCTGCACTCACCCGGGTGAGACATGGGGATGACCTCATTGCGGGTCCCCGGGAAGTTAAAGATGACGGCTCCAGATGCCCCTCTCTCGTAGGCCAGATGGATCTTCTCTGCGAAGGTGCAGCCCCCTCCGCGCTGGATAAGGGCCAGCCAAGAGACGTGCACGGTGTTCCCCCAGTCTCCCGGGATCATGGGCACCGTGAAATTTGTGTGCGGGTTACAGGCATTGAGCGCCCCTGGCCCGTCGGGCGGTACCAGAACCCCAGCCACAGGCTCGAGCGGGGAGTCCTGGCCGTACACGCCCTCTTCGCTCAGCTCCCACACGGTGCGGTTCACTCCGGTGTGCGGAACTCGCCAGGACACGTTGAGGTACGCGGTCCACACGGCTTCGGCTCCCCTGGAGCCGGGGGCTTGAGGACTCAGAAACAGCAGGAAGCACCACGCCAGCAATCGGGGGAAGCCGCAGCCACCGCGGCAGGAGACCCTGGTCCCGGGCGGTGGCCCCATGGCGCGCGCGCTCTGCGGTTCCCTAGGGCCCCTGGCACTCTCCCTCTTTGCTCTTGGCAGGACCCTGGCCTTGACCAGGTGTGCGCCAGGTGGGGAGGGGGTGGAGAGAGACTAGCGCGTGCAGCGAGCTAGGTCCGAGCCCAGAGGCACGTAGAGTCGACAGAGATGTTGCTGCAGATACGGCTCTTCGCTACTCTAGTCCTCTTCGTTGCCGCTGCAGCCGCTTTGGGCTCCGGGGTTTAGCATGAAGCTCCGCCCAGCCGACTGGGGGTAGAGGTGGCTGGGAGGGAGGAAAGGACACTGCGGGATCCGCCTCTTAAAAGGGTAACAGGATGGACGGGCTTTAGAATAGGATTGAAGGCCGTGTGGCCAGGTGTGTCGCATGGTTTTAGGACAAATGGACAGGTGAAGAACTATAGAACCTGCAAACATAAAACAGCGCTCTGGTAGCATCCGAGGCTGTTCTGCATGGCAAGAATACATTTTTCATCCTAACTTTTGCCTAAAGGGCATTTCAGGCTTAAGGTGTCATAATGTGAAAGTAGTTATAAAAAACACAGATCTGAAGGGTCTGAATTGTAGTCAAGAGAATTTGGGTAGGTGCGTGGTGCTAAGAGCAGACCTTTCACTGAGTCTCTGGTGGGGGTGGGGTGGAGCGAGGAAGGGCAGGAAATGCGCCTTACCTTTTTTTTTTTTTTGGTCTTTCTACTTTCCTGCTCTGAAGAAACGTCATACCTGTGCATTTCCTTCTTACTCTTACCGCCCCCCCACCCCGTTAGATCTACTGCATCAGAGGCCCATTCCAAAAGTAATCTTATTCCTCAAAAAAACAATCACTTTTCACACACCTCAAAACTAAACCTCTTTTATTCATCTTCCACAAAACAGGTTTTTACAAATGGATATATCTGTGCCATTCAGGGCATTAATCACACAATTTTTCTCCATTTCCCACTAACTAAAAGGAGTCAAGATTTCTCTTTATTTTAAATGTACAGTTTGTATGCACCCTGTCAGTTATTGCATTTACAGATCAGTAAGTGCTCAGTAAATATGCATTGGATTAAACTGAATTAATGCACCTGGTGTCTGACAGTTATGAAAAACTTTTGATACTGGGGAAATTATTTATCTGTGCCTCAATTTCCTCATCATCTGTAAAATGGGAATAATAACAGTACCTACCACTTAGAGATGTTCAGATGATTTAATGAATTCATACATCTAAAGCACTTAAAACAGTGCTAAGCAGAATGTAAAAAATATATCTGTAAAATGTAATTATTGAACACATTCAGGTCTTACTTTGAGGTAAAAATCAGAGAAAATGATGTTCAGAATATTTAGCTTTAGGTGCTCTTTCAGTTCAAAGAAATAGAATTTACTTTATGTAGACCAACATTTGTTAAATTACTGAACAATCACTGCCCTCAGTTTCTGACCCCACATTTCACTTAATCAATATTATTTGCAAAGATTAAGAATTGGACAATTTTGCACTTGCTACTTTTATAGCTTGAGAAAAACCTAGCGGAAAATTAACAACCATAACCAAACAGCACCTAGAATCCAAATAAATGGGCAAATCTGTGAAACATGAATCCTAGGTATTGACAAGGACTTTAGAGGTCAAGGGAGTATATGGGGCCAATAGCATGGCACTCCCAACTACTGATGATGTTAATCTCTAACATAAAAAAATTAATATTGGGGAGAAGGAAAGGGTAGGCTCAGCCACTTCTATGAAATGGTACAATTTCAATTCTAGAAATTGTCTGAATTTGTTAGTGAAGAGCTCCCAAAATTCAATCATTATTACTGCATGGTAATCAACTGTATTGTACTTTAAAGTAACAATGTGTTCAAAAGAAAAGAGATCTTTTATAAGGTATCTACAAAATGAAGTCTGCAGAGATTTATTAAAATTCATTCATTCTCTTTTTAAACAAATATTTATTGCACATCCACTATATGCCAGCCATGGCTAAGCATTGGGGTAAACACACACACACACACACACACACACACACACAAATAAAACATTAATTCTGCTCTCAAAAATCTCATAAATTAGCTTTGATGAAACCAACAAGCAAACTGATAGTTGCAGTATAGAGTGCTGTATGTATACAGTGTAAATGGTCTGGTGGAGGTATGCATAGGGCAGTAATGGGTAATAGAGAAAAGAAACCTAATTCAAATTGGGGAGTAAGGAAAAACTTCACAGAGGAGGTTAAGAGGGTTAGCCTTTCTAGGCAGAACAATAAAAGGAGAGGCATTGAAGCATGAAACTGAAAATGTTGGGTAACAAGTACAGGCAATATAAGGCTCTATAAACACAAAATGGTTGGATGGAACTCAGAGCACAAGAAATAAAAGTATAGAAGTCCAAGGTGTTAGTTCTTGAGCACTCTTTGGGTAAAGCTTGGAAGTCTGGACTTTATCCAAAAGCAAGGAATACTATAATAAAGGTTTAAGCAGGTAGTAATATATAATCAGATTTGAATTTTAGAGATCATTATATCTTCTCTGTGGGTAATAGATTGGAGGGGACAATAATAGAAGTAGGGAGCTCAGGTAGAAGGTTTTTGGCAGTGCTCCAGGTGAGAAATGACAATAGCCTGGACTAGACAGGTAGTGGAGGTGAAGACCAATTGAGACTGTATTTTGGGTATAGAATCAACAGGACTTGTTTGGAGGATGAAAGAGAGAGAAGAGTTAGGGATGACTGCTCTGAGACTTTTGGCTTGGAAGACTAGATAACAATTAATCAGGAGGAGGGTTTTAACTGAATAAATCACACAGGAGGGAGAGATGACCAGTTTAGATATGTTGATTGTGAGGTACCCGTGATATAACTAGCTTGAACTCTCTAGTAGTTGGAGTTTCTGATTACTGAATACTTACAAGTGCAAGAACTGGAGAGGCATGGATATACAGAGACAAAAGAAACAACCCCTGCCCTCAGTGAGTCCACAATTTAGTAGGAAAATCAGAGAAGTAAATAGACAATTACAGTACAGTGTCATAAATGTTATGACTGAGAAAAGCATAAGATGCCATGGCAACGTAGGTCTGGCTGAGTCTTTAAGAACAAATAGAGTTAATCAAACAAGAGAGTAAGGATATTCAGGCATAGGCAATAGTAATATATTATATAAGAACACCAGGAATTATTCAGGGAACCAACATGAAGTAGTTAGGTATAGCTGGAATGTAAGTTGCAAATGGGGGCCAAGGGAAGTAACACTGATCAAGTGGGTTGTGCCAGAACATGAATAATTTAGAAAACTATGTTAAAGAGTGTGGACTCAATACACATGCACACACATACACATACACATAAAGTAAATATGGCAAAATAATGTTTGTTGTATCCAGGTAGTGGGCATATAAGAGGCCATTGTGTTGTTGTTTTTTTCAACTTTTTTTCCCCTACATTTTAAACATTTTGTAGTGATGAGTTTAAAATTGTGAGTGTATATTAAAGTCTGTGGAATAAATGAATATGATTAGACCTAGACATAAATAGATCTCTGGCTTGTATGAGGTCGAGACGGGACACAGAGTGATTAATGATGAGGCTAACATCTCCAGCACTATTCTACATGTCTAGCCCAATTGTGGCAATGGAGGTATCAGACGATCATAGCTTGATAATATGAACCATTAAAATCATCCTATAAACACTCCTTGTTACAAGTTTGTCTTCACCAACTAACCTTATTATCATTTAGCTCCTCATGTAAATTTGCCTACAGAGAGATAATGGGCTGATTGGCAAACACTAGTATCGGGTCCAGTTATACTTCTCATTATAAATTAATCGATCAGTATTCTGGCTTATGTATTGGTCTCTTGTGAATTTGGTGAAGTGTGAGTCAATCCCCGGGAACTCAGCCTCTGGTTATACTTCCAATCAAATGTCAAGACTTACGAAGATAAGAACCAGATTAGATCATGACTGCGTCAAAGTCCTACTCTGTGGAAACTTGTCTGGAGAATGCTCCAGCTTTTCCCAACCATATCCATCTGTCTTGTCATGATTTCTTTCCAAACTGCAATAGAGTCTGGCTACTAGGAATAAGGTCTGTTGATGAGAAGCATCAGCATCATCAGAGAGCTCGTGAGAAATAAAGAATCTTGGGTCCAACCCCAGACCTCCTGAACAGAATCTACATTTTAACAATATTCCCAGGTCATTTGTACACACATGTAAGTTTGAGAAGCCCTGGGGTAGATTAGAGTATTCCTGTTGGGTAGCCAGAATCTAACCTCAGCCTGAATACCCCCAGTGTTAAAGCTTACTACCTCACAAAGCATCACATCCTCAGTAATACTACACATTTCTTGTTGGAAAGTTCATGTAAGTGTAATTTGACTTTGTTTCAGTCTTTCCTTTTTTTCCTACACAACTCTTCCAACTCCAGGTCCCCAGAGTTTCCATGGTACTCCCTGGCTGTATGGCCACCACACCAGGGCCTTTGCTTTGAGCAGTTTCCCTGTACCAGAACTCACCTTATTCCTGACCTTCTGTTCCTAAGGCTAACAGCTACTGTTCATTGAACATCTACTTTGTGCTTTCCATGTATTACCTCATTGAATTCTCAAAAGCATCTGTTATTATCCCCATTTTCAGAAGAGGGAACTGGCTTACAGAGAATTAACAACTTGCCTAAGATCATATATGACAGCTACTAACTGAATCAGGATTCCAACGCAGTCTGACTGTAAGTATTAATAGCTGATAATGACTCAGTCTCTTCCCTCTGGAGAGTGGCATTTGCATTTTAACATTGCCTCACACCAAGGAAAAAAAGTTCAAGTGAAATGTTTCTTGTATGCATTTCAGGCACTGTGACCAGTGAGGGAGCTATATTTGGGCCAGGAGCCTTTTTGAATTCCTCAAATCCTACCACAAAGGCTAGCCCTGCCAAAAATTTGTATCAGCAATACTTAAAAGAAAGCTATCCTGATCAGTGTACTATCTAATGATGAACTGATCAACAGAGCAGCATCCTGTAGAAGCAACAGCAGGGCACCAATGTGGCTGATTAAGTTTCCAGTCACACTGAGTTTCTGCAGAGGTACTGAGATGGACGATAGTGAAACATCACATCTGGCTTCTTGCCATCCAATAAACGGCAAAGCACCATCTGGAACAACTAGTGTCCTGACATCTAAGCAATGCTGTTACTACACAGCTTGACAATATAGGTGTAGAGAATCTGAGGAGAAGGGATGGCAATAAATTACTACTCTCAGCAGCTGCTCTATGTATAGCAAGAAGGAAATTATGGTTTGCAGAGAGCAAGTAGCCAAAGAAAAAACTAAAAGTCAAAATGTGATGCTGCAGCATACTTTCAAATATAACATGACTGGTAAATTCAGGTAAAACTCAGTCAGCTCAAGTGCATACACAACCATAAGAAAACAGATTTTTAAAAACAAAGCTTTCATGCACTCAAAGAAAAGAGCATTTCAGACAGGGGCTTTCCAACAGTGGATGTGTTATATCTGGAACTAATAGTCTTTTCACATCCATGACATTAATGGCTACATTGACAGCTTACTGTGGGCCAACATAGTGCATACTTATGATGTAAATATTATATGCTACATCTTACAGAAGAAGAAACTGAGGCTCAGGTTAAGTAACTGATTTAGGTCACCCAAGGTAACAACGATAGAATTGGAATTTGACTTCATGTTTTAGTACAAAAGTATACTCTTCCCATTATAGCACTTTCTACTCTATACAATACTACCTTCAAAAATAGAGGTAGGGGGATGTCAGGATAACTCAGCAGGTTGAATGCTTGCCTTGTAACCATGAGGTGCAGGGATCTAATTCCGACCCCAGCCCATGCAAACCCATATGCTGAACTGCAGCACATTGGTAATTGCTGAGATGGTGGTGAAGGTTCTTGCATCCCATGTGGGAGGATCCCAGTTTGGTTCC
>PVKE010018001.1:0-30079 GCA_004027555.1 Craseonycteris thonglongyai
TGTATTTTTTCATTTTTATTTTTTGATGAATATTTTGGAAAAACCCGCGAAGCACTGAAGCCGCAAAACATGAAGCGCGAAGTGGCAAGGGAACACTGTACTCACTCAACTCATGTGCCAACCCATTGAGTGAGATAGAAGTATTGATTATTTTTATGTCTATAAGAGCATAAAGAATAAGTTTTTTAATGGTATTCACAGCTCCACATGCCGAAATAATTGCTCCGCGTGCCACTTTGGGCACGCGTGCCATAGGTTCGCCACCCCCGGTCTAAAGGGAAATGGAAGCATATTGGCATAAGGTTCTTATGCTACATGTGAAGAGGTATAATGTCACTGATGTTAGACTGGGGCAGGGAGAGCGGCAGGAGAGAGAGATTATGAAAAGACATGAAAAAATTTGGGGAATGACAGACATGTTCATTATCTTGACTATGGTGAGAATTGTATAGGAATGCAAATGTCAAAACATCAAATTGTATACTTTTTGTGCAACTTGTATGTTAATTATGCAGCAATAAAGCTGCAAAAAAGAAGAAAAAAATCACATGAGATATAATTTCACAGTCATCAGACTTGCAAAGTTTAAAAAGTTTTAACAATATTAAGTATTGTCAAGGATATGATTGTACACTACAGAAACAAGTATAAAATTTGCACAACCTCATTGTAAAGCAATTTAGCAATATCAAGTGGAAGATGAAGAGATGAACATACTTTCAACTTTATATTTGTACCCTAAAATGCTATTACACATGTACACTTTAAGACATGTACAAATATGTTTATTGCAGTATTGTTTCTAATAGCAAAAAATTATAAACTTGAATGCCCATCAATAGGGGAATGATAAATACAGTAATACCTTTATTATGATGTATTTGTATATTATCTAGCACAACTACATTGTGGTATCATTACATGATGAAATGCAATATTGCAGAGTTTTTTGTTTGTGTGTTTGTTTCTCCTGATTTTCATATGAAAAGGAACTGCCTGGGGATTTTTTAGGTTTGGGGTGGGACTTGAGATGCTGCCTGTTTAGGAAGCCCCTGGTGACGCTTCTGCTTCGAATGTATGGTAATTTTGTGTAGCAAGACAATACTGCATACATGAACTAGATGTATATGTATCAACATGGATGGGTCTAAAAAACTAGAGGAAAAAGCAAGTGGCCAAAAGATTTGTACCATATGATAGCTTTGGTGTAAAAGTGTAAAAATACAAAGCAGTACTATACATTGTCCATGCATATAAATAGATATAAGATTAAAAAACGAACAAACAAACCTGAAGACCATGAACATGCAGGGTGAGCAACAAGCTGATTGTAGGAGGGGAGGGAAAGTAATAACGCTGGAGAGGGAAACCAGACCCTCCTCCTTTAATCATAATGTTCTGTTTTGTTTATATTTTTTAACAAGGAGGCAAAATCTAAAATAGTAACATTTTTCCTCTGTTGAAGGTGTGCACACATTTTATAGGATTTTGAGAACTTTGACATATTTTAAGCTTATATAAACAAGATACAAAAGGAGATTAATATTCAAATATAGCCTGTTAAATAGTTCAACTTCCATAATAATAATAGTGCTAGAAATCTACACACCTAATGCCGAAATGGCTGTATCACCACTGGGTGTTAGAGCCACAGTTTCAGTCATGCCTCACGAAATCAGGTAGATCCTCTTTCTGGTTACATATAATATCTTGGTAGAGACCCCAGCATGCTCCTCTTTTGTGGCTTTAGCATTCCACTTTGTAATAAGATTTTCTTTCTTTGGGTATCAGGTTGTGCTCTAATGTAGTTGAAATTTATAGGATAAATGTATATATGATGCAACTTGATTATAACATGGTATTTTGAATGTTGGTGGTCATGCTATGCTTGAAGTCCAAGTATAGGAATGGCAGTAGTCATTTTTTTTTTTTAAAGATTTATTTATTGTTTTTGACAGAGAGAGAGAGAGATACAGTCAGAGACAGAGAGAAGGGGGAGGGCCCAGAACAGTCTCCATAGTTGCACATCATTGGTTTTTCCACATAGTTTTATTCCACAGGTGGGAGTGGGGCTGCACAGGGCAGGAACTGGGCCGGGGTCTCACCCCGGTGAGAACTGAACTGGGGGCACTCCCCAGTTCAGCATATGGGTCCGCACGGGCCGGGGCCGGGATTCGGTCCTTGGTCCTCAGGGCTCCAAAGTGAGCGCCTAACCCACTGTGCCATCCCGGCTTCCCCATGGAATGGCAGTAGTCATTTTAAAGGGTCATTTATTTTCCCCTGGTCACCTATGATGTGATGAGATAGCTCAGCCTTCATGACTGGCTATTCTCTTTCCAAGATGGGTCCACATTACCTGGGCCCCTGAAAGAAAAGGCCCCAGAGCAGTGTGAGGAATTAGTTCAGTTGTCTGCTTTATGCTACTGCTCCTGAGACCTTTGAACACCCAGGCTATTTCTTCCTCCAAGTGAATGAAGAAGGACCCAGATTCCCAGGAACCCACAGACCATCAGAACAACTCCTTCTTTACTGTCAGGTTGCGCCAATCCCTGCCTGAACTGATGAGAAATTTTAGCCCTTTTATTTTATATGAATCCTCCCCTGTTCCCTACTTGGTTATGGGAGGATGGCAGGTAGCATTAAAAGGTGCTTATTTTTGGTGTGTACCCTTGAGTCTCTGCTTTTATATACAGGAAAGAGATCACACTTTATTTTCAGGACTGAAAAATGGACCTTAACCATAGGGTACAGCGGACTCGACAGCAATGATGAGTAAGCCTCAAAGTGTGACCCAGCCTTTCACTCACTCACACGGCCACTGTAATCAGTGTCAAGCTGAGCCAAAAATCTGCAGCCAGGGTCCTGGCAGGCCCACAGTTACCCCTCTAGGGGTAGCATTTGGCTCCTGTCCCTCTTGCCACCTGTGGAGGTGGGCATCCACTGCTCCCATTGTTTGGGAAATTGGAATGATGCCACTGTATTCTGAGGCCATAGATCTTGTCACCATTTTGGCAAAGAGAGAAGAATGCTCTTCTGTGTTGAGCCCAGGCAGGGGGGTGGGAAAGAGAGGGAAGGTTGTCAGAAAGGTTTATTGAGCCCCAAAGTGCTATGGTGCTTAATATACAGCTTATTCCATTTCACACAACTAAGCCCTTTTTCTACAATGACAAATGCTATCACCTGGACTAGGTCAGGAAGATTCCGGTGTCGGCTGCCGGGCCACTCCTGAAATTACCTTTCCATTCTGGCTCACAGGGCTAGACCCTTCCTTCTCTGTGATAACTTCTCTCTAAAGACTCGGTTGTCCCCTGGCTCCTGTTGGGGCCAACCCAGTCCATCAGACATGGCTGTACGATGTGATTCCAAATAGCATTCAGCATTCAAGTCTTTTGTTTTCTGCAGGAGCCTTTAAGTGCCTATGTAAATTAGTGGCTATCAAAGGAAATGTCAAAGGGAGGAACAGAGTCCAAATCTACTTATCAGGGGCCTCAAGGGCTCAGTTCCTGTCCAGTGGAGATTGTGCTGTAGGCATATTGACTTTGTTTTTCACGTGTTTCATTTGATTATCACATGAACTCAGAGAGCTGGATGGTATTATCCAGATATGTCAAACTAGGCTCAGTAAAGTACAAGTGAAGCAGTCATTTGAGGAAGAGAGAAATTAGTTGGAGAAGGTAAGATGACTTAAGTTTTGAAAGGGAAGGATTTAACTGACTGTGAAAAGTGACGTTTTAAGTTGTGAGTTTTTGGAGAGCATCAATAGCTCAAGCAAAGGACACTTGGGCTGTTTCCATGACCTGGCCACTGTGAACTGAAAGTAACAAAGAAACAAGCACTTATGGACACACTCAATAGTTAGGTGGTTACCTGAGGGGGGGGAGGGGAGAGTGGTTGGGGGTGGGTGGGGGGTAGTTGGGAGTGGGCAACAGATATGTGGTGGTGGAGGGAGAGCTGATTCTGGGTGGTGAGCACGTGGTGCAGTGCATAGATGACGTAGTGTGGAGTTGAGCACCTGGAAACTATGGAGTTGTTGCTAACCAATGTCACCCCAATGAATATAACAATAAAAAAAATAACTTAAGCAAAGAACTAAGGTGAATGAGCTGGTACACATGGGGAGAAAGTGAGGGGGTGGACTCCAGGACAGAGCTCATGTTGGGAAATAACTCAAGGAGTTGGGTTGAGTCTACAAGAGACTTCAAGGTCAGGCAAGTATGGTAGGCCACAGAAATTCTGAGCAAATACAGAAAATTCTGCCTAGTATAAAAATGATGTGGGGTTGAAGACAGAGTCTGAGAGAAGAGAAAGAATGTAGGGAAAATAGATTTAAAATTACTGCAGAGAATATGTGGGCTAAGGTTGGAATGGAGAAGAAAGAACAAATCTTAGGCATTTCAAAGGACAAGCCTATAGTGACAGATAAAGGGTAATAAGATTGTAAGAGTCAAAAGTGATTTGAACCCTGCTATAAATGGGACAGTTGAAAGGGAAAACCATTTTGGAAGGAAACACAAATTCTCTTTGGAACATACTGAACTTGAGATGACAGAAGAATTCAAAATCGAACAAAAGATTAAATTGTTAAAGAATCTATGAATTATAAAGCTGGACTTCAACTCCCCAGAAGAGCAATTTAAGACTGAGTCCCTATGTCATAAAGCAACACTGAAATGCCTGGGATTTTCCACAGGTAGACATGGGTGACAAGGTCTCAGGAATTAGAAATAAAAGGAACAGTCACCAGGACAGCATTCGGGACCATGGGAGGATTATGTTCAATGTCATTAAGACCAGAAGACAAAGGTGTTCCCATGGTGAGAAGTAGCTTGTTCATTTCTTATTCAGCCAACAGAAGTATGGACACAAGGGATAAAGAGAGCAAATGTCTGAGGTCTCCCGATGTTGAAGGCATTAGATATTATTTCATAAAAGATAGAGTGTGGTCAAAATCCCAAAATGTTGATGAGACACCGGGGCCAGAAGCTTAGTTGATTTAATAAAGTAAAGAGGAAAATTGCTATGACAATTACAACTGTGTTTTGGAAACTTGCTGGACAGCTTATAGGTTTTAGTATTGCAAAGCTAATGCTGGAGCTTTAGAAGTTTGAATAGCTCATTCTTAGAGGGAGAAGAATTTGGAGCTTGAGGCTTGGCGCAGGGATCATCTGGAGTGTGTGAGAGTGAGGGGCCAGGCAATGGTGTTTGTCTGGAACATCTCTGCAGTCTCCAGTGTGAAATCTTGGTGGAGGGGAGGCCAGCTGGAACGTCTAATGTTCAGTTTAAAATTACTTAAAATCTTATACTATTAAGAATACCTCCAATTTGGATTAGACAAAGATTTGTAAGGTAGGACTTACATGGACCACAGAAGTGAAATTGATAAATTGGACTTCATCAAAATTAAATACCTTGGCTCATCAAAGCCAGCATTAAAAAAATGACTAGACAAGCCACAAAATGGGTTCAGAGATGTGGACCTTTAGGAGACACAGAATAAGTGTTCAAGCTAAGCATGTCTAGAGTTCAAGGGGTAGGGAGATCCCAGGTACCATGTGTGTTATATTAAGAATTACTTTTACTCCGGCTATTTGGATATGGCCTTGCTGGGTTTGCATAAGCATTTGAAAATTTGTATCAGAACTTGCAAAACGTTTTTGCATAAACTCGCCATGTCTCTTGTGTTGTAGTCAACAATGAGATCCAGTGAGAACATAATCCCAGTCATTAAATTAATTTAAAAAAATTTTTTTTCTTTATTGTTTTTGACAGAGAGAAAGAGAGAGAGAGAGAGAGAGAGAGAGAGAGAGAGAGAGAGAGAGAGAGAGAGAGAGAGAGAGAGAGAGAGAGAGAGAGATACAGAGACAGAGAGAGAACTGAACTGGGGGAGCTCCCCAGTTCAGCATATGGGTCCACACAGGCCGGGGGCCGGGATTCGATCCTCAGTCCCCGGCGTTGCAAAGTGAGCGCTTAACCCACTGAGCCATCCTGGCTTCCCATAAATTCATTTTTTTTTTTTGTTTGCTCTCTGTAAAGGCTCATGCAACCAGTATCTTCTCTCTCTCTCTTTCCTCTCCCTGTCCCCTCCTCTTTTTCTCATCTCCTCTTTATTCCCTTTCTCTTATTTTTAAAAATAACTTCTCTACTTTTATTGACTTCAATATTATCTTATGTAAAGCAGTTCTTCCCTTGGTAAAGGGAACACTAACCAGGCAAGCACAAAAACTCAGTTAAAATTGTTTTTATAACATTGAACATTTTTTACCTTCCCAAAGAGTGAAATCTGGACTTCAAATAATTGGTTTAAATGGCAGCACCAATTAGAGTGGGATGAATCCAGACTTTAATGAATTATCACCTGAAAAAGAGAAAATCCTAACTAACCTAATTTATGAATGAGAGCCTTGAATAAATTCAAACAAAGAACCCAGATGTTCTCGTAGTGTCCTCCTGTTGCTGCTTGTAAGTTTATATTTTTTCATAGAAAATACCAACAAGTAATGTTACTCCATGCATGCACAAATGCTGAGCAAACTCGCAGACCTGTGCAGGAAAAAATAAGTGTTACTTTTGTGTTTCTTTTGTTGGGATTTTTTAAAGTCTGAACTTGGTAAAACTAAAAACACATAATCAATTTTGAGACAGACATAAAAAATCTGAAAATCTTTCTCTAGAGAGAACAAAAATAGGCAGCTTCCAAAGCAAGAAATAACTGTGGTTACATGGAAACTGTTGACTCTCAGAGTTTTTCCTCTCCATCCATTCCAGGACTGCAAGAGCAGCTTACAATCATGGAGAGAAAAACCGTTGAGAACTTGTCCTAAAGGGGGTTATTTTGGGGAAAGTGTAATTGCAAAAAAAAGTCATGGCTGTTTGGTTAAGAATTTGCTCACGTAAAATAAATGTGTGTTTGCCTTCCACAAAGCACAAAAGATTCCTGTTATAAACCTTCCTTATACCAGTGAGGAGGACTGGTCTATTGGTAGTTTATTGAGGCATGTCTCAGCTTAAGTACTATTTGTCTGTGAAATCTTTTGCAGATGGCGAAATTATTTTAGTCCACTCTGATATCTTCCAGATTTGTAAAAACACAAAACAAAACAATACAAAACAAACCCCAAAACAAAATAAACCCCAAAACAAACAAACAAAAACAACAAAGAAGGAGAAATTGAACTGATAAGTTGTTAATGCCAAGATTTAATTAGACACATTTGGTATTTTGTAAGAAGCCATAATACCCAGATGATGCCAACAACTTTTATTTAAAAATAAAAATAAAGATATCTTAAATAATCCAATGGTTTCTGGCAGCAAACGGGAAAAGAAAAGAAGAAACCAAAAGAACTAGAAAGAAAAGAGAAGAGAGGAGAGGAGAGGAGAGGAGCAGAGCGGAGGACAGGAGAGTAGGGATGAAGGAAGTAAGGGTGCAAGGAAGGGAAGAGAGCTCCTCTCACTTTGAAAAGAGAAGTTTTGCTGCAGAATGAACTCCATTCATCTGCCACCAAGCGCTTCAGTTTTCAGCTCCTGGGTCACTGCTTCTGAACAGGATGCCAGCTGTGTACCACACATGCTGGAGAGAAGGAAAGATTCTGCTGTGAAAACCTCAGGTTGGTGTCATCTCACCAGAAAATCAACCCGCCTGGAGGTCCAAGCATGCCATTTGTCTTTTAAGACTCCAGGAACCCTGGGGAGCCCACAGTGCTCCATCGCGTTAAGGAAAGCACTTGACCCACACTCACGTTCTCACCAGGAACTTGATGACATGCCATCTACAGTTGGTCACACACTGGCATGACAATGATGGAAAATGTGGCTTGATTTGTTTTTTTTTTCCATTTCATTGCAAGCTCCTAGAGGCTGAAGAACACACCTTAGTCCCGGTAGGGGCAAATAATAATACGAATTCGAGTGCAGAGAAGGAAACTAAGTTTTTGGAGGTTTGGTAGTGTGTCAAGGTCAGATAAGGAGATTATGGCAGAGCAGGATTTAAGTGTGTCATCTGACTATGGGTTCCTAGCCCCTATTCTACCCTGCCTCCCACTGCATGGGGGGTAGGGCAACATTAGGAATACTGTTTCTAATTTCCAGTTCTTTTCCATGATTCATTAGTCAACTTCTCTTACTTGACCCTTACTTTACCCTTACTTCTTTTACTTAACCCTCATCCTCAAATGGTAGTGCAGGGAAAGGCAAAGATATTCCTGTGGATTAGACAAAGAAAAAAAATACATAAATGCTGATCTCCCCAATACCAGCAGCTTTTTGCTTTAACAAAAGCCCGAAGCACTGACAAGCCACATGAGGATGGAGTGATGGGGCTGGAGGAAGGAGCAGACATGGAACCACCAGGATGCAGGATTCAGGATACATTTCTCTATTTACCAAGGAATTTCTGGTTTGGTTTTATTCTGCAGCTCTTCTGTGCCTCTTTAGTGTAGAGAAAGGAAGCTGTGAAGCAGAGAGCTGCAGAAAATGCCAAAATGATTGGAAATAGCCAGGGGTCTAAGAGGCTTCAATCAAAAGGAGAAAGGGAGAGGTCATTACTGATGGTTTTCCAAGTTCTATGGGGAAAATCTGTTCTGTGTATTTGATTCCATATGGTTAGCTTGCCAGCCTACAAAGATGGATGAATATAACAATGTGTTGGAATATGAGACATCATGGAATTAACTGGAAAAAATCCTTTCCTTTCTTACTTCAGTATGTAGCTCTAACTCCAAGAGAGCACATCTAGTACCTATTAGATGTTCCCAGAGGTAAACCGGTTGTTATACTAGCTACCAAGGACAAAGGGTACACACAGTCCATCAAGCGTAAGGACTAAACACACTTACATCAGAAACCTGGTGGAAGGGAGTGGTAAGCGCAGCAGCTGGTAAGAGGCTGTCCTGGGGAAGGAACTCATATGTGCCTCAGCAGCCCTGAGTTGTAATCCTCTGTCAGCCTCCAGCTAACTGTTTCTAGACTCCAACCCCCATTCCCAGTCCTTTCCCCAGCTCTCAAATCAACTTCTGGGTTTCAATCACGAGACATTTGCAGGTTTGACAGCTCAGTGAAACTCTTTCATGCCCTCCCTTGTAGACTTGACTTTTTCTAATCATTTTACTAATGTGAGTCTATCTCATTCATGTAAAAAATGTCAGCAATGATTTGTTACACACTGATTTGGCAGACTAGGGTTTCTGTAGAGAGGCATCCTGGCTCAAATTAGGGTAGATAGTACCCTAACTCTTGAACCAATGCAGAACTTTATTCAAGAGACCAACTCTAGGCAAAGATGGCTTTGTGAGTGTGGAAATCAAGCTTGTCTTCCATAGTAATATGCAAAATCAAATAAAAGTTTGAAAGAAATATTTTTGGTAATTGATTTAATTATGTATTCAAGTATTACTCAGCAGTCTTGAGAATGATATTTTTCATAGGCCTTCTTTGTCAAAATGCCAATTTTGTGGGGTGTTTTTTTTTCTGCAAGATTTGTGTAAATACAAGAAACCCTAATAGGAAATGTGGGATTAACTGAAAGTTTTGAGTTAATTCTTTTATATACTTCCTGCCCATGTCATAAACCGGTAACATTGTGGGTGGCCTGAAAACCACAAGTATAGGCTAAATTAGTGTCTTACAAATCAATTTGATGAGTGTCAACCAGCAATTTATTTAAAGTAAAAAAGAGAATGAAATAGGAAATATCAGAGTTTATCGCATACTGTATTTTTTCATAAAGGGTTTGCTTCGGTTGTGTGTGTGTCTGTATTAGTTCTTAATTTTACTTCTATGGATTTCATTTAAATGTTTATGAAAACCACTGGCTAGACAGACAGCAGAGAAAATGGCACATCTTGTTAGATTGAGAGAAGCTGGATTATTCAGAATGCTGAACATCTAGCTTTGGAGCTTAACCTCATATACCATCCATTGTACCTTAAGCATATAGTAAGGAATAATATGCTAAAGGTAAAGTTTTTATAAGAGTTTGGCAGTGGTTTGGGTGATAGCATGGGGGTGGGGTCAGATATACAAATTAGACTACCATTCTCAGAACAGAAACCTATTCTTGCTATCTTAAGCATGAAAGGAATTTTTCCAATGGATTATTGTATAACTCACAGGAATGCTGGGCAGTTTAGGGAACCAGATTGAGAAAATGAGCAGAACTGAAGGGAGCTAGAGAGAGCCACAGTCCAAATTCCCCCCATAACACTGGTCTGGGGAGGACAGTACCAACACAGCGGCTGAGCACTGGATGCTGTAGCTGACCCGGCATGTTAAGGTCTCCTGTATAGCACAGAAGACATCCACTGGCATTGCTGCCTCTGCCACTGCAGCAAAAGAATTCTCAGCTCTTTCTACCCCTGTGTATTAGAGCACCACGTTCAGTATCTGGAATGGGTGCTTCTGATTGGACAAGCCCTCGTGCTGGCACCTGAGTTCTAGCTGCAAGAGAGGCTGGGAGACAAGTCATCTGCCTGTTTGGCTTCTACAGAAGGAAGCAGACTCTGCTGCTAATGACTTTGAACCCAATTCCATTGGGTGGGGTAGGGGAGTTCTCACACACCAAACTATTCTTGGACATTACCTGCGTGTCCTACAATTCAACTCAATTTGGAAAGTATCCCCCCAGAATTAGCATCAGCTTCTATAGGTTAAACACTCGGTCCCACAGGACAGCTCTCCACTTTAGAGATCAATAGAAAGTCCAAGTTGTCACCTGTGCTTCTGGCCAACTGTCTCTAAAACTTAGGTCCCACAACCCCCTCCTTCCTTGGGTCAGATTAATTTGCTACAGCAGTTCACAGAACTCAAACATTCTGCTTACTTGATTATTGGTTTATTATAAAAGGATACAATTTAGAAACAGCCAGATGGAAGGGATAAAGCGAGTTATTGGGGGAAAAGTACAGAGCTTCCATGCCCTCTCCAAACGTGCTTCTCTCACCAAATCTCCATGTGTTCACCAACCCAAAGGCTCTTACAATCCCCCACCCTTTTAGGTTTTTATGGAGGTTTCATTACATAGGCAAGATCAATTAAATCATTGGCCATTGGCAATTGATTCAACTTCTAGCCCCTCTCCCCTCCTTGAAGGTTGAGAGGATGGGGAGAGTAGGGAAAGATTGAATGTCCTCTAAATCACATTCGGTCCCCTAGCAACCAGCCTCTACTTTTGGTTACCAAAGGGCTTTCCAAAAGTCACCTCATTAACATAAAAAAGACACTTTTATTGCTCTCATCATTGGAAAATCCAATGGTTTTAGGAGCTCTATGCTAGAAACTGGGACAAAGGCCAAATATGTATTTCTTATTATAAATCATTATATCACAGCCTCCAATCCAGATTCAAAGTAGGGAGATTTCACTAAACATAGAAGAGGGATTGGTTAATCATGGACTAGCTAGATGATTGCAGAATTCCAGCTGGGGTGATGAGGCTATGGAGTTGGATGGTGACAAAGAAAAAGAACCTCAAAGAACTAACCCAGGAGATTAGTGAAGGAAGAAAAAGCCTTTGGAATGGGTTGTATACAGATGATTGACAATGGGGAATAGAAATAGCTAACTCTAGGCTTCCATCTGGGAGAAGATGAGAGGTTGGTACTATAGACAGATAAGAACTGAGAGAAGAAACTGCAGAATGGTTGTGAAGTCATATTAATAGGTCATTTGGCTTAATTATTCTTGAAGTTAATGGTTATATAGAAGATAAGTTCTTCAGCTATCCTCATTCTTTGAATTTATCTGTAAAACCTAATTACATAATTGTGTCATTATCTTCTGTGATTCTTCTACATATTGTCACTGGTGATCTGATATTTTTCTGGGTTCAGGATTTCCTCAATCAATGTTCCCATGTAGCCTTGAAACCTGCATCCTATGGACTTTCAATATTTATATTTTATTTTATTTTATTTTTTAAAAGATTTATTTTTGTTTTTTTGAGAGAGAGCGAGACAGACAGACAGAAAGAGACAGACAGAGAGAGACAGAGAGAAGGGGAGGGCCCAGAGCAGTCTCCATAGTTGACAGCATTAGTTTTCCATATAGTTTCACTCTACAAGTGGGCACAGGGCTGCGCAGGGCAGGAACTGGGCCGGGAGCCTCCCACATAGGTCCCGGCAAGAACTGAACTGGGGGCACACCCCTGTTCAGCATGGGGGTCTGCCTGGGCCAGGCCGGGGATTCGATCCTCGGGCTCCGGGGTTGCAAAGTGAGTGCTCAACCCGCTGAGTCATCCCAGCTTCCCCTCAATATTTATTGTTAAAGACATTTGGGAGACTCAAACTAGAAAGAACCTTAAAGAAAGCTTTATTTTTCTTAAAACTGTAGCACTTAATACCTACATGAATCATAATTTTCCACTGAGATTCAACATGTTATAAAAGACTTAAGAGTACATATGTAATGCAAACACAGAAGCACAAACATTGGAAAATAAACCTCTCTGGTCCCTGTTGGCCCACGCTTTCCCCTCCTAAGAGGAGAGATGTTTCTCCATGTCACAGCCCAATGCCCTTTATTCTCTCCATTTGGTATTAGGACTAGGGTTCCATAGTCATGGAACAGTTGATGTGCAAACTTGCTCATTTGTATCTGGTGTCTCACTATAATTTTAAACTACTCTAGACCTTGCAATTTAGAAAGTGTAGTGGGTTGGGTTATTAAGAAAAGATGAACTAAAACCAGACAAGAGAGGTGCACAAATCCATTTGTAGTAATTCACATCTAGAAGAACGAACTGAAAACCACTAAAAGTCCCACAGCTTTACTTCCCCGGTGTCTCCTTTCCTAATTACACTTTCTCAACTCCTTCCACATGCAGAGCTCACTTATGCGTTTCAGATTTCCTTGCTTTTAAGATGAAAGCAAAGATATTGAAGTCTCCCTAGTAATTCTCAACCTCTTATTTCCCATCTGGCATCATGATTTCTATGCTTCCGAAGTTATGCTCTTTTCCTTGTATTTCAGGATAATAAAGGGGAAAATGTAAATAAGGGATTAAATAGAATGAGAATAAGGTAAAAATCAAGAGACGTGAGGTGAGGCAAATGTTTTTCAGTTCTGGAATAATATGAAGAAAAACCAAAACTAAAGCTTTGATGAGTCTAGAATGAGTCCCAATCCATTCTTTACTTTCACGGTTTTTTAAATCATACCAAACATGCCATGCCCAATTCCAGTGTTACCCTCCACCTAAGCCCCTGCCTGAATCAAAGGAAAGATAAAAACAAGGTGGCTAGGGGAAAAAAAAATCCTGCCTGTTGCATGATTCAATGGTCAAGAAGCAGTGATGTGTACTGGAACACTCGTAGGATCTTTGCATAAGTGGCCCCTTCCACCTGGAATCTTCTCCTACACTCCCAGGCCACACACTCATCCAGCTAGCTCGTACTCATCCAGCTAGCTCGTACTCATCCATCTATCAGTTTTCAGCTCAAATGCCGTTTCGTCCAGGGAGTTGGCCCTGACGCCGCAGACCAGCTCAAGCCCCTACTATCTTCTCATAGCATTTGGGTTTGTATTTGTAGATACGCTTTCTTTTTATTTTTTTTTTATTTTTTTTTTATATCTTTTTATATTTATAGAGAGTAATTATTTTATCTTCAGTGCATATTTATTTCTATTTTACTCTTGACAGATAGAGAGAGAGACAGAGACAGAGACAGTTAGAGAACCGAACTGTGGGAACTCCCCAGTTCAGCATGTGGGTCCTGCCTGGGCCGGAGCCGGGATTCGATCCTCGGTCCTCGTGGCCTCAAAGCGAGCGCTCAACCCGCTGAGCCATCCCGGCTTTCCCCCTAGATACGCTTTCTTACTACACATGTGAGCAGGTTTATTTGTTGGGTTGGTTTATCTGTTCTAATAGTTTGTGTGGTGTTTGGCATATGGTAATTGCTCAATAACTATTTTATGTACGTATGTCTGTCTGTCTGTCTGTATGAGGGGCTGTCCGGAAAGTATCCAGCCAGGTAATAAGAAAAGTAGAGGGGTTCTGGCTGCATATCTTTCTGAGCAGCCTTCATATGTATGTATTGAAAATCAGTCATGAGTCAGGGGTTCTGGGTTCTAATTCCAATCCTGCCTCTAATCTTGGAAGAATTTTCTTGTGAACTTGAAAGGATTCTCTTCATCTTGTTTTCTTCATCTCCAAAGTGAAGATTTGGGGCTGGCTCATATATTAGGAACTTCTGCTCCACATTTCATAGTCCTAGAATGTTATGTGCAAATTTTTTTTTTTTTTTGTAAATTAAATGATATTAAAGTTTACCCCTAAAAAAAATTCTACAGTAAATTATTAATGATAGGTGGAGGTAAGACACCATCTCACCAATTCAAGTATATACATTATCAGGATAGGTAAACTGATTATTCTGAGCTAGGAGAAAATGTTGTTTTGAGATGTGTACAGACTTCCTGGTTACCTTTGGTTATCAGATTTTGGGAAATTCAAACACAGGTAAGTAACTGAGAACAGGGGTGAGATTAGAGGGGAAGCATCTATTAAGCAAAACTGAAAATGCTGTTACAGAGACAACTGGTAGGAAACAAAAGAAAATAGTTGTATATATACATATTACATGCCTCTGTGGGCAGAGTCCTTTTGAAAGTGAATAGTTGTATGTTGAATTGTCTCATCTAGTGAGATTCTGAAAGCCTCGTCCAACCACATTTTGATTTCTCTGCATGCTCCTTGGCGTCAAATTCCTCATTCTGTTACCTTAAAGCCAGTTTCAGAAAGGCATTGTAGTGGAGGGGAAGATGGAGCAGCACGAGGATCCCTGAGCAGGAATTCATGTCTGCCTCTGATATGAGCAGAAGGAAATATCCTGTGCTAATATCGGAAACTTAGATGAAAGCTTTGACACTTCTGCCAATGTTCTTCTTAAAATGTTTCCTAACGGAGTTTCTGTACTCCAGCCATCCCTGAACTGTGTCTTGTTTGACTTGTGGACACTTATCATCCTCTGTTTCTTCTTTGGTTCTGCTTTATTCTCACAGGGGTTTTCATGAAAAACTGATCTACAGAGCAGAGGCCATGTCACTGTTATGAATGGGGACAGGTTTCTGATAGCATCTCCAGCTGGTGTGAGAGGAGACGCTCACTCAGCTGGGATGCTGGGTGAAAAGTGAACTCGAGTGAGAAGCAGCCCTGTGTGGAGCAGCACATGGTGATGGTCTGAGCAGGTGTGGAACCCAAATTTCCCAGGTTTGGAAGCTTCATCCTATAGACCAGGACCCAATTAGAGGAATAAGAGGAGACTATAATGATTATTGGGGTTGCTGCCCTCAAAAATTAATGCCTAATGAACACAGCACAGTGACTATAATTAATAACACTGTATTATATATTTGAAAGTTGCTAACAAAGTAGATCTTAAAAGTTCTCATCTCAGGAAATAAATATATAAATATGAGTGTGTGCAATGATGGATGTGATGATGTATCATTTTGTAGCATATACAAATATCAAATTATTAAGTTGCATACCTGAAACTAATATAATGTTACATAGCAATTACCGTATTTTTTTGTGTATAAGATGAGACGAGGGCTTCTGACACTCCTACCTGGTCTAGAGTCAGCAGGGGAGGCTTGTGGAGGTGTCCTCTGTGTGCTGAACTCTCATATATACAGAATATTCACTCTCAAATATAGAGGCCAGGGATTTACAAAAATGCCTGCAGATGGTGGGTCTGAGTCCCCCCCCCCCCTAAATGACTGCCTTCTTTGTCCCTTCCTCCATTCTACTTCTGAGAAAGGGAGTGAGATAACTATCACTCTCAGTCCCAACTTAGACCACAAGAATGAGGCCATATGCTGGAGAGAGAGGAATTGCTGGGAAATAAAGCTGCCAAATTAGCCTTGGATTGTCTACCTCTAAAGAAATGAAGTCCTCCTTTGCTTAAGACCATTATTTGGGGTGTCTCTTACTCACAGTGAAGTCTCATTCTAACCGAGACAGAACCTTTCTTTTCTGATACAGCATGATTTTCTTAACAAATTAAAACTTGAAACTGATTGCCTGATGACTACCATTACACAAGATGAGAGGTGATGTGATCTTTCTTTCAATTATATTTTAAAACTCAAAAGCAATTTTGTACTCCAAACAATATGGAGATATTTTAGTAAAGACTGGAAATTTTTCTTTGAACCTCTCATCTTCCCCCTCCCTTAAATTCCACTCTCAGCCTTCAAAATTCCACTGTTGATTTCAAGGATCATCTTTTAGGTCTTTATCTGGACATATACTAACCCATAGGAGGATTTCACGTTACACTTCTTTTTTAAAAATGTCATTCTACTGTGTATATTATTTTGCACATCTACTTTGACGTACTCCATAAGTATGGATGAACCATAATTAATTAACCAGTTGCCAGTTGATAGACTTTTAGGGTGTTTCCAACTGTCAGCATCCTAAACAATATTCAGTCAACAATTTTGTGCAGATGAGTGGGATTCTGGTAGGATAGATTTCTAGACGTGAACTTTCAGGGTTTTGACCTTCTGAAGTGAACTTTTGTATCATTTCTTAAGGACTGAAAGTCACATAGCTGTTTCCATTGTTTTGCCTCCAACAGCAGCTGCAAGATGCAGAACAGAAAAATGAGAGAGGGTTGTCATGAAGGGACTGTCCATTTCAATCTCTTGTCCTCTTCAGCCCGAGGAGGCTGAAAAAAAGGAGAAACTTCATAGAGAAAAGCCCCTTGATTCCAGTGAAAGAACAAAGCCGATGGTTACATCTGGCCTTGCAGCCAGCTGAGCTAATCACTCCCAAGTTGCATCTCTACCCACCTGCACACATTATTCTTTATGACTTACTGAACATTAGGATCTGGATTCAGGACAGAAAAAGACCTTCTTGGGGATGATTATGCAATTCTTCCATTTGCTTTACATCCATCTCCTCATAACTGATTTTTACAAAGAGTTCAAACTCCCTGCTGAGTGATGTTCATTTTCAGAGTGCCCAGGGATCGGTCTACACCATCACCTTGGCTCATAGTTCTCATCTGCACAATTTCCCCAAGAGCAGTACATGAAGCCAGTCCAGAGCACACTTTGACTGAGAGGTGGGATCTATAAAGGCCAACTATTTATTTTGGGAAAGAGGCCAGAGGCTTCTTAACCAAACAAGTACAAACTGCATTTTCTTTTGTAGTCAACCATTTCCTTTTGGCCCCAGTCTATTTATGGAGCCCCTGGAATAGGTCACATTCTTCTCAGCATATTGTTGCTCAGCAGAAATCCGTGAATTATTGACCAGTCTTTAAGCCTTCAAACTCTGGACAAGAGATTCTTGACCTTTCTTTGGTCCATGAATATATTCGGCAACCTGCTGAAGCCTGTGAATGCCGTCTTTAAAGGTTTCAAATACTTATAAAATGAAGAGGGTTACAAATAAAACAAGTCATGTTGAAATACAATTGTTAAAATGTTAAAAATAAACTTTTTATATAATGTATATGCTTTTTTATTACTATTCAATAATAACAGCATCAGGTCTAATAACTACCATTATTCTGAAGTAGTGATAAGTGCAAACAATATTTTAGGTGGTCTATAATAACTGAAAAATGACATGAATATATTTGCGATTTCTGCTCGTGACAAAGGCAGAGGGATTACCAATATCATTGTGGTTTGCTGCCTGCACACATGAAGGACACACAAAATTTAAGTTAGTGGTTCGTGAAAACAAAGATACAATTTCTTTCCAACCCAAGTTCACAGACTCTAAACTCTTGTTTACAAACCCCTGCCCTAGACCCATATATCCCCTCTCCTGCTGGATTTCTTACCTGATGTCCAATTGAAAAAGTGGAGAGAACTCATCAAATTCCACTCCTTTCCCACTCACCAGCCCTTCCCTATCACCCAAGCCCAAAGTTCTCCTTCATCCTCTCAGTCACTCTCCTCCTTGGCATGCCTCCTTTGAGTCTCCCCTTCTCCCCTTCCACTCCTGTCCCCGTGGTTGGGTCTCACGTGGACAGACCTTTGCGATAACCTATCTGCCTGCTGTTTGGCATGATCCTGCCTCCTGTCCACCAACCTCTGCTCCACCCCAACATGGGAGTGACGGTTCCAGAACACCTACATGTTCAGGCTTGCTGTGCTTAAACCTTCCCATGACTAGAAGCTAGAATCCCGCCTTCCTAGTGGAGCAGAGAAGGCCTTCTGAAATCCGGCCCCACCGTGTTTTCAGTTCCTGACATTGAATTCCCTCACCCACCCTTCAGGTCCCTGTCGTAAGAAAGGCTTTCACTGCTGTCTCTCACATTCCAGGATGCTGTCTCTCACATTCCAGGGACACCTTCCTGAAATGCTCTTCTCCACCCTGGTCTTCTGGTGTGCGTTAGCTCATTTCTCACACCCTCTCAACCTATACCCCAACCCCTGCCTGTGTGCACGCACACACACACACACCTATGCATGACTATTTTCTCCTTAATTTGTTCACTACATCCAGGAAATACTTCCATTAATAGCAAATGTAAGATGGTATTTGGTGCATTTTCTTACCTGTCTTTTCCTACTAGATACGAAGAGTCCTTCAAGTGTTGGTATCATGTTTTTGTTGTTGTTTTTACTTGTTTCCTCTTTGATTTTTTTTAAATTTATTTATTTTTGACAGAGAGAGAGAGAGAGAGAGAGAGACAGAGACAGAGACAGAGACAGAGAGAGAACTGAACTGGGGGCACTCCCCAGTTCAGCATATGGGTCCGCACGGGCCAGCACCGGGATTCGATCCTCGGTCCCCGGCGCTGCAAAGTGAGCGCTTAACCCACTGAGCCATCCCGGCTTCCCCAGATTTTTTAAACATACAACATAGTATTTAGCATGTAGAATGTGCTTAATAAATTTATGGGCTTTTAAAAAAAAGATAAATAACTGAGGAATGAATAAATGAATTACTGAGGAGAAAAATGCAAGAAATTTAAAAAAACCCTTTAATTTCTTGTATTTAAATAAAGTGTCAATTATAGCTCTGACTCATAGCAAAGAATATTGTGGAGCTAAAAACAGAACTTCGTAATCTCATTTATTTTTCAGCCATTCTATTGATCATGCTCCTCAAGAGACAAAGGAACTAAGGGATGGAGGATTCTGCATCGTGTCTGAAGTTTGATAGAGAGAACGCAGGATTCCATCTTTGGTAAAGCTGCTCAGTGACTATGAAACATATTCTGAAGAGTGTAAGCATTGCTGGTCCCAGAAACTCATGTTTTCCTGCCAGTGAGTGAGAATTCCAATTTCTGTTTGAAATAAATTCCTGGTTTGGAGGTCATTGAGTAAGAAGTTTCATGAAATGTAACAGAATGAAAGCTTAATTTTGGCTTTCTATTTTATTAGGCCTATGTTTTCTATCTTTTGATACCAAATGCCTGACATTCTTCCTGAATGATAAGGTCCCTGACTCTTGAAATCTGTATTTCTTCTTTAAAATGTATCGTTATTCTTCATCTACTTCGTTAACTTACAAATAGCCACTAGACAGTACTAATCTGTCCATGCAATAACCTGGATCCACAGAGCTGCTCCTCGGATGTGTGCAGTGAGGGTGGGGTGGAAAAAATTTCTGGAATTCTTTCAGATGAGGAGGCAAATGTGACCTTTTTGCTTTGTTCATTTCTGTGTTCAGTATAACATTGTTCTGTGGGTTGATAAAGTGAAGAAGATGTTTGTGAATTTTCATGATCATGATTTAGGGATTGCTATCTTTGACAACATTATGGCATTAATATCCTATACCCCTGGCCAGCAGGATTCTCCTTTGGCTGTAAACTGTCTGTGAAATAGGTGGGCAGGAGCAGTGGCCTTCAACAGATTCACCAGCGCATTAGACTTCCTGGTTAGGAAGACCCTGACTGTCACTAACTTAAGAATGAATGCCAGTTAGAAGACAAATGTGGTGGTGCCACAGTCATTCATCAAAGGAAGGGAGAGCACAACCTTTGTCACCCACTAGAAGGAGATTAAAAAGCTGAGGTGTTATATACACTGTATATGTCCATGGTTACCCTTTCGAGTTCAGAGTCAGAGCCTTGCTGGGAGTCATTTGAGCTTTCTGTTCCTGCACAGAGGAATCCTTTATATAATCCAGTCCCTACTTCCAAAAGCCCAGACTTTCATTGTCACCAGCCCTGTCAGACATTTCTCATTCAACGCCATCCATACTTTTAAAGACAAGAGACAGCTTTTGCTAAATGTTGCTGGAATCCACAGACATTTACTTGTAGCTTCTTAAATTAAAAACAAAAACCAACAAACAAACAAAACCAATCTCCCCCAGAGCTAGCTGTCTGTAGTGAGGCCTCCTCTTTTCATTTTCTTTTTTTTTCTTCGGAAACACAAAGCACACATTTCACTGGCTAATTAATATTTCAAAAGCAAGCTCAGAGACAAGGCAAGGCATCCAGAAAGTTTTTAATTTGTAGAGATGTTGTATTTTTAATCCAGCTAAGGCAATTTAAACACTTAAAATGGCTTAAATACTTCCTACTTTATCAAAAGCAGGAAAGAGGTTAGGAAATGGCTCTGAGGTCAGGAATTCTTGGACAAGCAGCCTCCAGAGGGCCTAGAAATCCTCGTATGAACTGGTCTCATGGGCAAAGGATACAGACTCATCAGGGAATGTAACAGGAGGGGACCCCATCAACTCGACATCCCATACCTCCACCTTCACCTTTATCTACTTTGCTCCCCTGTGACAAACTCCTCCCACTCAGCCCCATCACAGGCGCTGGTTGCCTTAGAGACAAAAGTAGGACGAGAGAAAGGAAGAGTGCCCAGTGGGCCAGGGTGTTGTATGCTCTAAGGGAAGCGGAGAGAGGCACTGAGGCCTCGGTCGAGGCTCCATGGAGCAGACATGTCCAGGGCCCTGTGCCAGGGAGAAAGTCAAGGAGCGTCAGGTGCCAGGGTCCAGAGCCAAGCAAGAGCAGAGCTGCGTTCACAAGGAGGCAGGGAGAGAAGATGCCTGTCACCGCAAAGTTTAGCGATGCACAGCCAAGAGAGCTCAGGGCATAGCATAGGGGCTGACTACTACTGAGCTGTACTGTGTGTATTACAGTAGTCGAAGGCTTTCATGAGTAAACTCCATCCTCTTTTCTGTGTCAGAAAGAGGCATCTCTCCATCCCCTATTCCTAAGCTAAGCACTCCTTTGGTACACTGGAATTCACGTCCCTTTCTCTCCCCTACAACCATGCTGTATGCTATTCTATCCCTGGTATCCTCACGCTTTGTCCACTGGCTATTTCATATCAACTTTAAACCTATTCCATTTTTTTCCACCTCAGGAAAAGGTGCATCCCTAAATTCTGCCTTTCCTGTAAGTGATAAAGCAAGAAAGGATAAAAGAAGGAAGGAATAGAAGGCAAGAAGGCAGGAAGGCAGGCAGGCAGGCAGGCAGGCAGGCAGGCAGGAAGGAAGGAAGGAAGGAAGGAAGGAAGGAAGGAAGGGATCTTTGTGTTTAAGAATGTGTCCATAAGTTATAAAACTGTTTTTAAAAGCTAGGAAATTATTATTACAAATGTCAATATGGAGAGAAGAGACCATACAGTGCAATCGATAATAGTCTATGTGTTTAATCAGATGTTTATTTTCTCATTATTTGTTAACTGAACACATATTATACAAAATTTTCTATAAGTGTGTTACATTTAAAAATTTTAAGTAACTTTTTAAAAATTGAAAAAACAAAATAGTAGCAAATTTGTGCTTGAGACCTCTCCCTTCTTCCTCTCTTATCCTTCCCTCCCTATGTGGGCTGATTTTCTTCTTAGGCAGGTTCTGTAGACAGCAAGAGCATTTGACATGGGCACACCTCACAGTTTGCAATCTAGAATGAGAAAGAGGAGTCTTCCTTTAAGACCTATAAATCAAATCTCTGGGACAGAGTTCATTGCTCTGCTTCAGGTTCATGTCCACACCCAGTAGTATGCTGGTAAGCTGACTTCGGTGGAGGATGGTAGTAGGTAGGGGTTGATTTGTGGTGTCTGCCCATTTTGGGGGTGCAAATACTACCACTATGGCTGATTTTGAGCTACCAGCATGATGCCACTGCCAAGCTAGAAGGAGCCAGCCCTGGCATACCATTTCCACATTGCTAATAAAACCAGTGTGGCCAGGCTAGAGATGCACACTCTGCTTTTTGGGAGGGCAGAGTGTAAGCATGGTTTTACTAGGTCACCATGAGGATGTACTTCTCCAAAACTCACAATGTGGGGAAGCCGGGTGACTCAGCAGGTTAAGTTCTCGCTTTGCAGCCCTGGGGAACAAGGATTGAATCCCGGCTCCATCCAGTGCGGACCCGTGTGCTTCCCATGCAGAAGGCCCCCAGTTAGGTTCTCGCCTCTCCAGTTCGACCCCTGGCTGGAGGGGGCGTGCATTCCATGTGGGAGGCCCCAAGCCCAGTGCCTGCCCTGCATGGCCCCCACCCACCTGTGTGGAAGGAAACCATGTTGAAAACTGATGACAGACAACTATGGAGATTGCTCTGGGCCCTCCCTCTTTTCTCTGTCTCTCTCTGTCTCTGTCAAAAACAATAAAATAAATCTTTAAAAAAAAATTGCACAAGGTGGGAGAGATGGCTGGCAAAGGATAAAGGAAGGAATGAATGCTGTGCAGTTAAAAACAGTACATGCCCACTGGACTGTTTTTTTCTCTTTTTTTCTTTCTCTTTTCCTCCTCTCATTCTGTGTTTGTTCTGCGTGATCTCACCCATCCCCGTTGCATGGTCTTGATGAAGTAGAGATTTCTAGAATCTACCCCTTCCACCCTAAATTGGCTTCTGAGTTGCAGCCTCATATTTCATCTGTCACTTGTCTATCTCCTCCATCTGGACGGCCCCAGCCACCACAAGCTGTGCACATCCGTAATTGAATTTATTCTCTCTCCCCACAAGCATATTCCTCTGGTTCACTAGTTAGAAACTTCAAAATCCTCTCTGACTCATTTCGCTCTCCCTCCCTCTTCTTACCCCACTCCCTGCATGCTGGTCAGCAGCCTACGTTTTATTGATTTGTGCCTTTATAATGTCTGTGAGATGTCTGTCTTTTCTCTTTCAATGTCTAACATAACCATGATCTCCCTCACTACCCACCCCCAGCTCTAGAAGTAACTGCTGCTTTACCTGTGCTCCCGCAGCTTGGGGTTCTAACCTTAATAATAGTTCTTACACTGTATTATAATTAGATGTACACTAATAAATGCTTCTGAGTGAATTCTAGATGTATAGTGAGTGGGAAAGGCATATGGATCATATCCCCCAAGCTTTACAGCCCTGGTCTTTAGTTCAGTGAGCCAAACCCTTGTTCTGCCTTAGAGATGGTAAAAGTTCTGTCTCGGTGTTAAAAACAACACTAATAAATCATTTGGGCAGAGTCTTGACACTTAGGCCCATAAGTTCATCAAACAATTGGCTGAAAGATGCTGACGGTTCAAGAACACATTTCCTTACCCCCATCCTCCTCCCCCCTCCAAAAAGTCTTTACTTAACATCTTATGCCCAGATGAATATACATCCTCTTATTTCATTTATACACATATGTATTTATATGCGTATAAAAATATTAAAGAATTATTTTTGAGACTACCTTCTGTCTATTAGCAGGCACAATGCTATGTGATAGAGTACCTTATTGTAGTAAAGCTGGTATCACCAATAATCCTAAGGTGTTCTCAGCTTTTTGTGTGGCTCAGTCTATTTAAGTGCAGAGGCATTAACTCTCATTATCTCTCACTTTGCCAAAAGACAAATTTAGGCACCCAAAAAAGTCAAGTTTGCCTTAAAGGAAAAGAATTTGATCAGTGTGCTCCTATTTCTTGCTCTAGTTTCTAGGCCATACTTGCTTTCTTAATGAGGATTAAATAACTTCAAGTGGGAAATTAAGAGAACTGATTACTAAAGAAATAAAGATCTTGTTATATAAATGTGAAAACTTAAGAAGGAAAACTAAAACACAGAACCATGGGTAGACTATAGGACGAAAATGGAATCAACTGAGTGTTTTTTCAAAATCTCATCTGTCAGTTGTAAATTCTATAGGAAGATACAGTTTTAGAGTTTAAAATGTCATCATAGTTATAAATAATTCCCTTTCTTGATATTGGCATTAACATCTCAATACGTGCAACATTGAAAATGAAAACCACCCATAAGCCTCAACTAAATTATAAGATCAAAGACTTGACTCTAGAATGAAGTGGCTTAAGACAGTCTTTACCCATGATGATAAAGATCTATGACAGGAATAGGAAATAAATGGAATTTTTGTTATTTTTTTCTTTTTCCCATGCCCAAGGTCAATACCAACAAAGAACTACAGGAATCATGATTGTGATCTGTTTGCCAGTCTTTGAATCTTCAAAACAACATATGCGGGTAGAGGAGTAACCAAGATTGCATCACTGTTGGCCAATATTTAGGTCAGGAACACAACAGAAGCAGATGCTTTACTCAAACTGGTAACTTTAAGGGTGTTTAATGCAGGGACTCTTACTAACTCTTGCCACTCCCAGGCCTAAAGGGACAAGTGGTTTAGAGAATGTGGAAGGAATGGCTGTATGGAAAGAGCATTTGACAGAAGCTGTGGCTTTTGATGGTAAAGCAACCAGGCTATTGCAATGTGGCAGGGAGGAGGCTGGGGAAATATCAGTGCTGTCCGGAAAGTATCCAGCCATGTAACCAGTCTCGTGCTATTGACAATGACTGGATTTTTTCTGGACAGTCCTCGTACACCTTATTATAAATGAATATGATTCACTCTTCTCTCACTCTCCAGTCTCTTGCCAGTGTGTTCTATCAATCAAGCCCAGTTTGTACAATCTGTTACGGCCAGCCCTGTTTCATGGAGCAGAGAGGAACAGAATAGAGAGTAGATCTGGGTGGACAATAGAATATATCTGATTACAACCAGAAATAAGACATGTTGCCATTTATAGCTACTTTATTGTACTGTCTTCTGTATGTAGGCACAAAGACCAAACAAAATAGGATGGGCTGCTGATGCTAGAATGTCTTTGAACTTTTATGGCTTCATTTCCCACTAGTTAAGAAGGAGTGAGCCTGTAGACCTCTGAGATGGATGATGCAATTCTCCAAGTTCAACATTCTAAACCAATTGAATTGTTGGCAAGATAATACTAGCCAATGTTGTTAGAAAGATGTGATAGACGATTTCATTTCTAACACATCTCAAGCAAAGCACCCAAGCTAAATTTCCTCCTTCTTTTCATCTGTCTGCAGATGGGATCCGTGTTTCTTTGGCGTCATCTACAAGTGTTACTGATCCCCCTTCTGAATCCCCAGCGTGAGCTTTTGGGAGAGTTTATTCATATCCAGTCTATATATTTTTGTTTGAAATCTGATAGCTTGACTTCAGAGCCAAGTGTCTTGTGATCTGCCATCACCCAAATGTGTTTGTAAGGCGTCATCCCAATGGTGTTTTCTTCGGCTGCAAATAGGATGATGATGTTGTTTTTTTTCTGTTGTAGAAAATGTTTTGTATGCCAGTCTTCAAAAATAAAGATTCTAAAACTGTCCATGGAACATTCTAGGAGGACTCTCAAGAGGGGAGTAGGTTTTGTCTAAGTAGGGTGTGTTTTGGCATCTGGCTGTGTTTAAATGATCACATCAGGAAAGCAGCCTGTTGGATTTCAGCTTACTTGAAATATATACTATTAATGCAAAAAAAAAAAAAAAAAAAAAGTGGGGGGAGGGGAGAGAGAGGAGAACTGATATTAAAAATGAATTTAATGTATTGCTTTCCCTCTCCCTTTGGGTACAAGTGTAAGTAAAGCAAAGAGGTGCAAACATGTATTCTATATATAATTTATCACAATTTCTCATCTGGTCTTTAAAAATTTATTCAATAGATGTTTATAGTCAATGTGGTCAGTGTATCTTATTTACAATGTTTCATCAGGAAAACTAAAAGAAAGTCTCATGGGATATTTTCTAGTTGTGTTTGAAGAAGCTTGTCTCACTTAAATATTTAAAGACTACATATGAAACAATAAAATCCCTCTCTTTCATATACATCATGTTTGTAGATCTTTCAAACCTTTATGAATAATAAGTTTCCAAGTACTCTTGTGAAATTTGGTTTTATTATTCCCAGGCCAGGGAAATTACATGAGCAAAATAAAGGCCCAGAGCCACGGGGCAGGAAAAGGACGCCTCTCTCATCCATAACCCGCACCCCAGTCTTCTTGCTGGCTCTCCTTGCTCCTTGTTTCCCTAAGCCCTCCCCCACCTCCCTTTTGCTCTCCTGCCTCAGCCCTCTCCCATGGTTTTGTATGTCCCTATGTCCCCTAACATAGTTCATTTTCATGCTTTCCTTCTTTGATGTCTCTTTAAAACTCATATTTCCTATCTTTTCTGAGCCATTCCATAACATGGAGTCCAGGTTTGCTAAGTGCTTAGGTATCTGAATACTCCCCAGACCCCACTTGCCTTTCCTGTCAGTTCAGATGGGTTCAGCCTACCATGAGGAATACATCACACTCAGTATGTGGGGAGTGAAAGGGTGACTAAAATATGGTTCCTGCCCTACAGAGCTTACAGTCTAATGAGGAAGCTAGAAATTCACACACCCACCATTGTTCAAAGCAATAACACATATAATAATAAGTGCAGAAATGGGAATCTTTATAGAGGCACCTCACGGAAGAGCTGAATTCTGGCTACAGATGAATGAGACTGGAAGGCTTCACGGAGTTAGTGGCATTGAGGATGGGTCTCTACCAGAAGAGGGATCTGGGAGACCTCCAGCCAATGAGAACAGTCATGGCAGAGAGGTCGGGCTGTGGGAGTGAACAGAGCTTCAAAGAGAAGAACACAGTAGAAAAAGCGAGAGGCAGAGAAGCTTGGAGACTGCCTATATTTCAGGAAGAGAAGCTAGTGACCGGGCTTAGAGCAAACCATCGGAGATTGGAGGAGACCCAAGAGTTCAGCGGCGGGGAAGCTAAGGGTGAAAGATTTCCGAAAGAAGGGATGGCTAATAATAGTTATGAGGAGAATAACAACAACATTTGTGGACTATTTACAATGTGCCAGGCATTATATTAAAGCTTCTAACAAAGCTAAGAAGTGGCAGTTAGGACTTGTACCCAGGCCTGACTGATGCCAACACTCTTAACTACAGATGCTAAACAGAACAAGGACCTAGACCACACCATTTACCATGGTGATTAGGAGCCCGTTGGTGATGTCCCAAATGAGAGATTTCAGTAGAGTGATTGGGACAGATTGCAATAAAAGGAAGTGAAGGTATTGGGAATTTGGAATCTTTTCCAAAAAGTTTAGCAGTGAAACTTAAGAAGTGGGGCAGAAGCTTAAGAAAATAAGACCTTTTCTTTTTAAGGGGAACTACTTAGACATTAGGTTGAATATGAGCTTGAAAATGTGAGAGGAGATTCCCAAGAAGATGGGAGGAAGTGGGATCAAAGACACTCATAAAAAGATTATCTTGGGGACAGTGAAGGACACTGTTTCCTGACTCTGAGATAAGGGAAAGGAGGACAGGCTGAGCATTAAGCAAATCTGCTACAAATAGAGGAGCTGAGGAAGTTCATCTATGATGGCCTCCATGTTCTCACTAAAGATTGATAAGGAAAGGGGTTAGGAACTCTGAAAATAGAAAGTAGAGTGACCACTGTCAATCATGTGCTTGGAAAAGCTGACCGGTACAAAGTAGTAAATGTCTACTCGGAAGGTTTAAGAAGTTTATCTGGGACAACAGTATGGAGAGCAGGAAAACAAGACTGTTGCAGGGTAAGATGAAAGTTGTTTTTGAAAGTTTTTGAAAGTAAGGAATTCCAAAGACCAAAAAAAAAAAAAGAAAGAAAGCAGATTCACATTCCAGTTGAGCGCCTCGGCTTCTTCCCTTACTGATTTTTTTTGGCTAAGAAAAGAGTAACCGAATAGTTTGGGCATCTATCTACTGGAGAGACCTCTGATAAATTAAAAGTCACCTTGGCAGAAAGCAATGTTCTGAGTGCCCATGATATAACAAAAGGTTCTTTGTCACGTAAACCCCATAGAACAAGAACTTGAAGGAGTAGTTTCTGAATTACCTAGAGAGCCAGCTTACGGACAGGGCAGGAAAATCCTTTATCACTTGCTGACATAGCATTTGCCTTACTGAATTGATCGCAGAACAAAGCATAGTGAAAAGAACACGACCCTGAGATCTGAGAGCCTAAGGTTCAAGCCTGGGCTAGTGTGTAGCTTTGGGCAAGTTATTCTCTCTGAACCTCATCTATAAAATGGGTATAAAATCTACCACATAGAGCTGTCTGAGTACAGTGAGGTAACTAACTAACCTGTTTCCTTTCCCTACCTGATTGGACACTGGAAATCTCAAATACTAAGTTGTGGAAGTGTGTATTTATTACATCTCTCATAGTTCTATGGAGTCCCCTCTCAGAGATTTAAGCAAGTCTTTTTAAAATATGACAAATTATTTTATCTTTGTTAAGCAGAGAAAGAAATGATCAGGGACAATTACACTGTAAATCTGGGTATACCACTAAGATGCAGATAGATACTTGTGTGGAATTCCCCTGGGTATTTATTTATTTTTGTCTACTAGTCACTACTACGAACTCCATAGCATGTTCTCCTGAGCGTTGGAAAGAGGACTTAATAACAGATAGGGGGAACCTCCTACTAGGGAGGAAAGGCAAGCACTTGTGAAAGCAAGACAATGGAAGGTTTGGTGTCTCTTCCCCAGGAGTGACAGAATTGGGTATGTGAGACTTCCTCCGAACCATCTAATAGGGGTGTCAGGAATTTGTTTCTAGAAAGACAGACCTCATCCTCAATAGCAGAGCCCTCTACTCTTCTGACTTGATAAGTTATGTGTAAATTTGAGATTAGCAGCACAACTCTTAGGTTTCCCAGTCACAAGATTCTCAACACTGACATTTCTTAGCTTTGCAAAAATGTTAGGAAGTAACCTTTTTGCATGAAGTGCACACTACTTCAGCAAGAAAATGGAAGTCATCAGAGAACTGTCACAAGGTTCTACCTGACCTCCACCTACTCATCTGCTTCTGGCCTAGTCTCTGCCTTGTCTCCTGTTACTATGAGGTCCTGGCCTTGCTATTGCCCACGACCAGTGTCTCTCTCTGGGCACTATCCCATCCCTTGGTGCTAGCCCCAAACATTTGCTTCAACAATTCCCTGCCTCCCTCGTTACCTTCAAGTTTTCCATCTCTAGAGGATCATTTGAATCCATACATGAACATGGTGTTACACCTGTCATCTTAGAAATAACCCTTTCTGACCCCATTTCCTCTTTGAGTTATACCTCATTTCTCTCCTTCCCTTTTGAGAAAAGCTCCTTGGTGCTTCTCTAGCCCTCTTTTCTGAACTCACTCCACATAGGCTTAGGCTCCCACTGCTCAACTGACATAGCTCAAGGTCACCAATAAATTACAGTATTGCTAAATCAAATGTGACTTCTTCGACTTCATTTTAATTGACCTATAGACAGCCTTTAGCCAAGTCAGTGCCCCTTGCCTCCTTGAAATACTTTCTTCTCTTGGCTTCCAGGGGCTCGTGGTGTCCTTCTACCTCACTGGTCAGGGCCTTCTTCATCTCTCCAGATTCTTTTTTTTTAATATATATATAAAGTTTTTTTTTATTATTAAATTTATTGGGTTGACATTGATTGGCAACAATTAGATCGTTTCCAGATGTACAAGTCCATATCACATCACCCATGCATCGCATTATGTGCCCACCACCCACAATCAGTTCCCCTTCCATCACCACACATCTGGTGCCCACTCCCACCTCCCCTCCTCACTCTCCCCCACCTCCCCTTCACTCAGGTAACCAACAGGCTATTGAGTGTGTCCATAAGTCTGGTGCCCACTCCCACCTCCCACCACACACGCACCCTCCCCCCTCCTCCCCTTCCCTCAGGCAATCACCAAGCTATTGAGTGTGTCCATAAGTCTGTGTCTGTTACTTTCAGTTTTATATTTCACCTATAAGTGAGGTCATATGTTTCCTGGTTCTTTCAGTCTGACTTATTTCGCTTAATAAGATGGTTTCAAGGTCCATCC